>JABXWE010025829.1:0-17001 GCA_014611495.1 Limonius californicus
TCCTCAAAGCGCTGGGCAGATAGGGTTAAGGATACCTGCAGCTGCAACCAAGTTACCTCAAAGCGCAATCAACAGGTGGGAGAAACGTCCTTTTACAGCCGACTGTCCTCAAAGCGCTGGGTTGGTAAAGAGTTATGAATTGGTGAAAGGACCGTGCTTCTTGACGGTTGGTTAAACAATAATCTCACAACAATTTACTTTTATAGGCCTGTAGGTCTATTCCAATTTTAAAAGCAAATTGATTTTAAGGCCACATTGGGTAATTCTCCAACTAATAATTCTTCATTTACAATAATGAAATTTTAATTAAAACCAAGCAAATAACATTCCTAAATGGAGCAACCACACGTTCTTGTTTGGAATTCACACAGTAGGGTGTATGTTCAGCCAACACCCAAACCACTTACTCTCGATGGCTGTTCATATTTTTAAGTACTTGAGATCAAACTAATTCCAAAATTAGGTATTAATCTGTGTACCTGAAATAAGTATCTGAAAGAAAAAACGCCGAGAAGAAATGTTGTAAATAAGGAAATATAAAATTCAACTATCGAATGGGTAGTTGTTTGATAATTCCATTCATTGTAGATGAAAGATGATATTTACTTTATGATAATTGCTCTCATAAATTAGTTAATAAACTTGGAAAACCCCCTTACGACCATGATATTTAGAACACCTAAATATGTATTTCGGCAATTAAGCTGCCATCTTCAGTAGGAACTTGAAGATACTATAGTTTGTTCAGCTAGTTCAAGTTCGTACTGAAGATGACAGTTTAGTTTCCGAAATGCATATTTAGGTGTTCTAAATATCATGTTGGTAAGGGGGTTTTCTAAGTTTATTTATTTAAACCACAGTTTCCAATCAATCCTCTAATAAATTAGGTCTACTCCTAAAGGGCTGATCCTTTACCAAAAAAAAAATAAATAGATATGAAGGAATGGCCATTCCCAAGATTAATGAGGCGTGATTTTCGAATGTCAGCAAAAATTCATTAGCAGTTACATTTACAAATAAAATACATATCTAAGAATACATTAAAAATTAAAATTAAGAGTATAATGTCCAAAAGTTCAACTGGCTTTGAGAATTTAAACGTAATAGCAAATGCGGGCCATTACAGTATGCTCTCCTGGGGCAGTCCATTATTATATTAAGCCTATCCATCCCAGTTGTGGGCAAAGGCTTCCCCCATTGTCTTCCAGATTTTTCTGTTTTCTGCAGTTTGTTTCCAGTCCGAACCTCCATGTCTTAGAATTTCGTCTACCCATCTGTTGAGGGTCTTCCCTGTTTTCGATCTCCGGAGGGCTTCCAATCTGTTAACAGTTTTGTTCATCTTTCATCTGTCATTCTTGATAGGCGGCCCGACCAATTCCATTTTAAACTTCTACATTTTGCAACCACGTCTTCTGTATGTGTTCTTCTCCTAATCTCTGTTACCGGAATTCTGTCTATTTGTTTAATATTGAGCATGGATCTTTCCATTTTTGTTTGCATTACTCTAAATTATTGTTGAAGGTTTTTATTGAGGTACCACGTTTGGGCACCATATGTTACACAAGGTATTACGCAACTGTTAAACATCTTCCTTTTTAAATACATCGGGATGTTATTTTTAAAGATATGTTTTGTGACCAGTAAGCTCTCCATCCTGCTTTGATTCTTCTATCAATTTTCTTTTCCATTTTCTTGGTAAATGTCATAATCTGGCCTAAGTATATTACTTCATTTACATAGTTTATGAGTTGATTGTCTACTGTTAAATTTGTGGCATTTCTATTTGTTATAGCATACGTTTTTCCAAAGTTTATTGCTAGGCCCGATTCTAAACTCTTGTTGTTGATATTCCGTAGCATTGTTTCCAAGTCTTTTCTAGTTTCTGCGGCAGTCCATACCATTGTTTTATTCCATATCAAGAGAACGCCCCAGGAAAGAATACCATAAAAACTTACAGTATTTTATAAATCGACCTTGAGATCGTTTATTATTGAGACACCTGCGGTAGCTCTTTCTGATTTGTCTACACCACTACAAGAATGGATGTAGTTCTCACCTTCTTCACTTCTATACCCCATTTTATTAGTGTCACTTCATACTCCAATATCAATCTTTAATTTTTTCTGTTTTTTGAAAACGTCTTTATAGTTTGTGGTTAGCACCTATATTTGTAATCGTGTTTCGTAGCTTTCGTCGTTTCCGTGTAAATCCGTCCTCCTTTCCACACTGTCTAGAATTTTTTGCAATTGGTATTGTTGTTTATGATCTGAGCAGCTGGCTCAGTCTCAACACTCAACCTGGAGGACCAGCTAATTTGTATTTATGGTTTTCTTCCCTATTGCTTTGCAGAGCTGTAGAGATCGTTCTTCCCTATTTTGGTTCTTCGGCTCTCTCGGACATTTCTCCACAAGACCTTTGACCGGTTATCATAGGTAACCCCAGAGCAGCACCTTTACTGGATACTGTCAGCCGGAGCCAGCTGAAGTTGTGTTTTATAACGTTGTTACTCCTCCCCCTGCTCCTTTCACATCCTGACTTGGGACAATGACGGAGTTACTTTTTATATTCTACTCTCTATAATTAATAAGCTGCGGTTACAATCCAGTGAAAACTATTACACTTACAAACAGGTAATATTGAAAAACTGATAATGAATAACATATTGATACTATCAATAGAATTGTACTTCCAAAAAATATGGTTTCAGTTCAATGATTACAGTTTTAATAAATAGTAGTAACGTACACAGACAGTAACAGGGAATAAACATTGAAAAATAAGCATAAAAACAAACAATAAAATAATAACAGTGACAAAGAAAAATAAGCTCTGTGTTAATTGCATAACATGCTATAGATGTGGTGAATAGAACAAACATGTACATTATAATTGAGAATATATGTAATATGAATAGAGTACGTTGCTTATTATTCATATACCCTAGGTAATCTAACTTTAGTCTATTCTCATGGATACTTCTAGTTTCATTTATGACTGTGGTTAAAGTTGCTGAATTTTCCAGTAGGGATTAGTTGAAATTGAAACTGGTCATTTTGTACAAATTTTCTTTGATTCATTTATGACCATGAGGAGTTTAGTTCTATTTTTGCAATAACTCATAAAGTACTTATCACAGGTTATGTTGAAACTTAGCACACATACTTGTAAAAGATTAGAAACATAATCTTATTATGTTATAAAACTTAAACAAATAAACTACTCAAAAATGAATAGGGATATTGCAGTGTAAGACACTTAAAGGCAACACCAGTTGCATTTATAATAAAAAAAACTACCTAGAAAACAAAATGTAACGTCTTTTTAGCAATGAACATGAAAATTACAACGAAGTTACGTTTAAAGAAGAAATTTAACAATATTATAATGTAAATCGTTATTGCCTCCTTTTACTTAACTTAAATTTATTCAATTCTAATACCGCTTGGCACCTCCTCTGGCAGTAATAACTGCTCTGCACCTTACTAGCATACTCTCAATGTGATTATCAATATGTTCTTGTGGTATTGAATGCCACGGTACCGGCAATACATCCCTCAGCTGTTGCACAGTAGTAGGCCTTAGATTATGATGGTCCAGCTGTCTTTGTAAAAGGTCCCGTGCATGCTCGACGGGATTGAGGTCTGGAGATAGCGGAGGAAGAGCAAGATGGTTTATTTCCTCATCTCGAAGCATCTCTAAAACAAGCCGAGCACGATGCTGCCTTGCTTTGTCATCAAGAAAACAAAATATTCCCATCCAACAGCGTTGCGAAAAGATCCACTTCCAGGCCTGCTTGCAGTCATACCTGTTTCTCTAAGGCGCGAAAGGGCACGTGAAATTAAGCTTTGCGTGGTTCCTAACATACCAGCAACGTCGACCTGACAATCCCCTCTTTGGTGCATAGCAACGGTTAAATTTCGTTGTTCTATTGTTAAATGGTTTCTCTGCATTGTTGTTTAGTATTAAGAACACAAATGTAGCAAACCATGAACAGAAAAGATCTGAAGAAGACGGGAAAGATTATTCAATCAAGCACACAACCTCAACTTAACACTAATACGGTTAAACAATAATTGCAATTGGATTCGAATTTTTTTTGTTTTTTGAAATCAAACATTGCTGCTTGCTCTAATTATTAATAATAGACGACCATTAGCCGCCAAATACAAACATATATGCTTTATATTACAATATCCCTATTCATTTTTGAGTAGTTTAATAGGAGGCATCAACCCTGTGGCTTTTTATTGTTGCTCAGAACTTTCTGATTATTAGGGAAACTTTGGTTTTTTGTTACTAATATATATTTGCATTTAACCTGTATTGAAATGATTTTAATGCAATACTGTCAATATTTTATGTGTTCCACTTTAAATATCGAGTGGCGTCGACATGTTAAGATTAAAATTACAATAAATTTAAAATATGTCTTTGATTTTAGTGGAGATGTCAAGGTTGGCACTTCGTTTAGAAAACTGGAGTAGTCCTAGTGCTGAAAATAAAAATTTAAAAACCGATCTTCCCCCTTTCCCTGAATCACTCCTTTTCGATATGGTGTAAGTACAGCAAACATTGTCATAGGCGAATATCTCATATAATTGGTTTATTTTTGTTTTGTATTAGAAATGTTCAAGCAATGTCTGATGTAAAAACGGGAGTAGGTATGGCTCGAGCATGGGTTCGCTTAGCTCTAGAGAAAAAGCAACTTTCCAAACATTTGAGTACCTTACTATCTGACCAAGGCCTATTGCGCAGTCAGTACAAAAGGAATGCATTCCTGAGATGTGAAGAAGAAAGGGAACAGTTTCTTTATCATCTGCTCTCTTTAAATGCTGTAGATTACTTTTGCTTCACAAGTACCTATCCTACTACTGGTAAGTATTGCAACAGTTTACTGAAATAGTTAAGCAATAAATAACTTGTGTTGAGAAGATCCAAGTTTAATGCAGGATGTAATCAACTGATTATTCAAAACTTGTTCTGTTGTAAAAAGCACTAACACATCTACTAACATACTCAGATGTCGGTTGTGTTGTCTATGTTAAAGCTTCATTGCAACCACCTGAGATATCTTCAATGAAGCCCATGTTAAACTGTAAATTTCAACAGCTCTATGTTGCCTTTAGCACATAAAATAGGGCTGAAAGTAAGGGGTTGCCAACATGGTGGTCCAGCAAAAAAATTTGTCAGGAAAATGTTTTTCTTCTATCGACTAGTGGTAAATTCAGTATATAGAGAAGACTTTTTTATTGGTAGATAATAAACTCTCAAGCTCTTGCTACTGAAACAGAAGTAAAGCTAGCCATTGCAACCTTCATTTCAATGCTATGGCCAAAAATAATTTTTTTAAATAACACAATGGATAAATTTATGTTGCAGTGATAATGTATCGCATAGTTGTTGTTCCAAGTAGAAAAGGAACTACAACATCAGCAAATGTCTGGGTTGTTCTATCTGGGACACTTTCTGAAACTCAACGAGTACCTGTACCAAAGGCTGTTCTTAATTATGAATTCAGGGTAAATAAATAATTTTATAAAGCAATCAATATTAAACAATAAGAATTTTATTTTAATTAAATTATCTATGTATCTATTTGACCATGTACACATACTTTTACAGAATTGCTACTAAATTTTATACACACAGTGTTGATTTAGATTTGAGCCATTGGTCTTTACCATATAAAATTAAAATGTTGTAGATATTAGCCTCTCAAATTATTTTAGAGAAGATATTAAATAGATAATTTGTTGAACAACACTTTGATTTTGCATGGTAAAGTCCTATGTCTCACATCACAACCAATACCTTGCATTTTATTTTAATTCCAGCACCAAAATTTGGGAGTCTTAACTACACTACGAATTGGACATGACAACACGGGCTTATCTGCAAAATGGATGATCGATTACATTCTTGTACGTAATGAAATCACAGGTCATACATATAAGTAAGTTGTTTAAATTTCAAGTAGG
Source organism: Limonius californicus (assembly GCA_014611495.1). Lineage (NCBI taxonomy): Eukaryota > Metazoa > Arthropoda > Insecta > Coleoptera > Elateridae > Limonius > Limonius californicus. The sequence goes on from JABXWE010025829.1 coordinate 5,979, forward strand.
TTTCATATTTATTATAATTTTGACATAGATTTCCATGTGGCCGTTGGTTAGGAAAAGGTGTGGATGATGGATCCACAGAACGGTTGTTAGTTGGAAACTTGTTGCCACGGCAAACAGAAGGGGAAGAAATTTCTACTTCACATACAGGTGGAAGTGGAGGGCATACGTTACCTCGATGTAGGTCTCCTGGGCCCCCGAGACCAATTGAACTAAAACCATCTCAAATTCAACATATGTTAGGTAAACATATATTTTACCACATGCATACACAAAAAGTTTTGTCTTATTGTAGGCGACTGTGTAAACCGTATTGTTAAATGGCATTACCGACGTGGTTCTGAGAGACATACCACTCTTACAGCTCTGCTTTGTGGAGATTCAGGACTTGTACATTGCCTAGAACTTGTGTTTCTTTTAGGATTTAAATCTGCACGGATTTTTGCTCGGAATCATTATCTTTGGGATTATTTTGGTAAGTTTCATTGCATAACCTTAATAAAGTAGCTGTTGTCATATAACCTAAAAAATTAAAGAAAAAAAAAACACATTATCTCTACTAGTACATAGAGTAGTTGTAAAGTGCACATAACTTCATTTGTTTTTCTTGGAAATCCACCAAATATGATATTTTATATCTTTTAGCTTATTTTCTAATCATTGTATACAAGATTTTCTGCTTATTACGATATAAAATTTTTTGATTTCATGTTGATGAAATTTTAAAAGAATATATGTGTTAAAGTTTTTTGAACAAAATAAACTTCAAAACCAAGAGTAAAAATTAGAATGTTTAATATTGTATATTCATTCAAACTGGATGTGTGTACGAGGTCTGATCAAAATGTATCCGGAATGGTTTCATAAGTTTGCAATGACTGAATGTTGAAGGATATGTTTTTGCATAAAGTGACCTTGGCATCTATTACACATGTGCTGTGAATCACATTGGCCTTACTCAGTCGGTTGTTTCACAGTAATGTTTTTTGGTGACATATGTATAACTGTTTGGCGCATTTATCATGTCTGGAAAAGTGATCAACGAATGTGTATCAGATTTTGTGAAAAACTTGGGGACACTTGCAAAAATACATAGTTAAAGTTACAGAAAGTGTATGGGGAAGATTGTATGAGCCGCGCACAAGTTTACGAGTAGTATAAACGCTTTAAAAATGGTCGTAAAGGCGCTGAGAGTGATCCGCGTTCTGGAAGACCTATAATCAGCAAAAGTGAAAAAAATATTGAAGCTGTGCGCACAGCTGTGCGGGAAAATCGCCGAATCACTATTCGTAAGTTATCTTCAGACCTATACATTAGTTTCGGTTCAGTTCAATCAATTCTTACGAACGATTTGGGTATAAGACGCGCCTCAGCCAAACTTGAACCAAAACTCCTCACAGTTGAGCAAAAACATGCCCGTGTTTCAGCTGCTACTGAGTTGCTTCAGTGTGGCAAAAACGACGAAAACTTGGTAAAAACAATTGTAACTGGCGACGAAACGTGGGTTTATGGGTATGATCCCAAAACTAAGGCCCAATCTTCGCAATGGCAGACCCTAAAGTCTCCCAGACCTAAAAAAGCACGACAAAGCCGCAGCAATGTTAAGACGATGCTGACCGTTTTTTTCGATTACAAGGGAATTGTGCATCATGAATACGCTCCATCGGGCCAGACAATCAACAAGGAGTATTACTGCCAAGTTCTGCGATGTTTGAGGGACGTAGTTTGTCGTAAGAGGCCGGACTTGCATGAGAATGGCGAGTGGCAATTGCATCATGCCAATGTCCCTGCCCACGCATCGCAACTTGTGCAGCAGTTTCTTGCTAAGCACCGTATTCCACAGGTCCGTCAGCCATCCTATTCGCCAGAACTTGCTCCCAGCGACTTTTTTATATTCCCGAAAATCAAATTCCATTTGAAAGGAAAAAGATTTCAAGACATTGAGGAGATACAGCAGAACACGATGAAGCAGCTGCTCGCTATTTCAGAAGAAGAATTTAAAAAATGTTTCAAGCAATGGCAGCAACCCTGGATTAATTGTGTGGCTTCGGAAGGGGATTACTTTGAAGACGATTAAATATTAATTTCATAAATCTTGTAATTTTTTTTTAAATAAACACATTCTGGATACATTTTGATCAGACCTCGTATGTTTACGAATCTCTAATATTAGAGTCTTATACTAAAAAACACAATTTTTTAAATGATATTATGTAATTTTATAAAAGTTTCTCGTTCATTCCCATGGTATTGCAGTTGCTTTCACTTCATACATGGAACTTCGACCTATTCCATATCTGGGAAAGTCCAGCCAAACTGTTTTGGTATTTACAAGGTTAAAAACATGGTAGAGATGTTTCCAAATCTCGTGAACGGTGACCTGCGCGAGGGAGGAGCCTAAATTTGGAAGAAAGGGACATTTTAAGTGAAACTGAAAAACATTGACCACCTTAAGGCGCGCGAAATTTAAAAGATAAAGATACTAGGTTATGGAAATAAAAATTAAACAATTCACATAAAAATAACCAAAATCCTTCCTAGTATTCTAATTTGGATTAAAATAATTTAATGATTGATTTAAAAGAAAAACCGCAAACTACTGTAATTTTAGATTATTTATTAAAAACATACAGCTAAATTTCAACAATAAATTTAAAAACCTGCAATTTGATTTTGACCTGTTGGGCTAGGCTAGAATATGACATCAAGAAAAACTTTTAATATATAATTACCAATTTATTTATATAAATTTACAACAGTTGTCGAAAAAGACTGTTTTTGAAGTAGCAATAATTAAAACTGGAATAGAAATCGCAAAAAAACACCACCTGCTAAGAATGCCACGTGCAATTGAAATGTCAAAATCACCACAATCGCCATTGCGCTGGTAGCCTAATGTTTTTAGGCCGATCTTGCGTACAGTTTACGCGGCGTAGTCTAGTCTAGTCTACTGCGCAACTGTTCATGAGATTTGGAAATACTTCTAGCTATTGGTTTATCTAAAAATTAATTGCAGGAATTTTATCAGTATTACATGCCATTGGACATACTAGGGTGTTTTCTAGGAAATTATTATTATTATATTAGTATCACATTCTCAAAATTTGTAAATTTGGGAATATTTCAATATATTGGTGTGTACGGAATATATCCAAAGTTTATTAGTTATCATTAATAGAAACCGTATGCTGGATGGTAGCATGATCATGTACACCTCCATTAGTTTTTCCTTATATTTCAAAATAATTGAACCATTTTGAGGTTAATTTTGACCTAAACTTTTCAATTTTGAATTAAATTGAGCTATAATTGCACATCCAGTATAACTAACAGTGGCAGCTACTGTATTATTTTATAGGGATGGGAGATCTATTTACACATATTTAGATACAACTACCAATTCATGGTATTGGGCGCCAAAGTAAAAATTTAAAATAGTGTTGTGGATCATAATGAAATTTTTTGGTTTGATGTAACTGAATTTAAGATGCACTATTTAAAGGCCTGCTTTAGATTGTAATTGTCTTTATATATGGTCAATTTTCGCAAATATCTTGATTTTTCTTAATTTTAATAGCCTGGATCCATGTTTTATACGATGTAATTCCTTTTCTAATCTCAGAGAGCATTCTCCAAAAACAAAATGTGAAAATGAACTATTCCATTCCGGCTTTACTCTGAACCTAGACTACTCATTATTTTGCTGTATACGCAAGAGTATAATTTCTAAGGTTTTTACAAAACATTGGTTATATTCACTTAGAATTATTACTTAACTATTTATTAATATTTTCATGAAATTGTAAACCTCCTCAGATATTGTAGAAAAGATTGGACAACTAAGTTCCCAAAAATGTTTTCTAACTATTATTGTTTGTGTTATAATGCCTATTAAGTTTCTTATTTTCTATTTTAAATAATATGTTTTCTTTATTAACTTTTTAGAGTAAGTTTAAATAGTAAGATACTCTTTTTACCCTAAAATTAGTGGAATATTCCTTCGTCTTTGCAACAGTTTAAAAATTACATTACATTTAAGCAGACAGATGAGATTAAAATATTGATCTAGACAAATCCCTGAAAATGTCTAAAAAGCATGTTTAATGTGAAAATTTATCATGAATATTAAATAATAGCCTATTGATTTAGAATACGAATTTGACTGCCATAAAAAATAATTGATTAAAATATTAAATACCATGTCAATTTGAAATTTTTGCTTTGACATCGTTTAGTGAGCAATTTATAAATATTTTCCCTAAATACAAGGTGAGTCTATACACGTATGAAAAACTTTAATCACTTATAGTTGCGGTTATTTAACTCCTAAATCAAATAGTATAAAAACTGGCAGTTTCAAGTGCGAACATAGCACATGCAAAAACAATTTAACGTTCACACGATGCACCTTGATAAATGTAGGATATTTTTATTAACAACGAAATCATGATTGTGTGCATATCCAAAGACTCTAGATATGAGTTGTTTTAATATCCAAACAAATCAGTAAATGACTTTGTGCTTCAAAATTTAACGTATTCAAGACACCAGAATTAAAATCATTTATCGTGGGTATGATATAATTTAACAGTATGCAAGCATGAAAGTATTTTTCATTTTGCATTAGGAATACTTATTACAATAGCTTTCCAAAAATGAATAAAGAAATGACGAAAACATTGCATATTAAGTCTTTGTATAAGCGAATAAAATAAAATAAATTAATAATGGCCAAAGAAGCAACATTTTGAAGTTAAAGTCAACTAAGTAATCGACACTAGTACTTCCAAGAACTTAACTGAAGCAAGATATTATTTACAATAAAAGTTCGAATAAATCGTCCCCCTCTGCCAAGCAGTAGCCGAAGCGATTCTAAAATCGAGTTCTCACATTAGCAAGCATTTGTGGAGTAATAGTAGCAAATGTATCCTAAATTTTAATTCGCAGTTCGTCCAGTGTGGTAGCTCTGTTTTCTTCAAATCCATAAATTTTTTACTTAAAGTAATGCCACACGAAGAAAGCTTGAAGTGACAAGTCTGGGGATCTAGGCGGCCAAGGAATTGTGCTACCAGTTCCAATCACACGATTAGGAAATGTATTTGCTAAGTATTCCCGTACGGCTAAGGTATTGTGGGCAGGGCAACCATCTTGTTGGAACCAAATTTAATCCAGTCTCATGCCTGAAACTTAACGCAAAGCAGGAACAATTTCGTTTTGCAGTATATCAAGATATTTTGGACCATTCAGGTTCCCCTCGATAAAAACTGGTCCAATAGTGTTATCACCCAATATTCAACTGCACACATTCAACTTTTGTGGATATTGAGATCGATAACTGTAATGCTTGTGAGGATTATTTTGCGACCAGACACAACAGACTAATGGATTGTGTCGACCATTTATTGGGAACATGCGTTCGTCGGTGAATAGAATTTTTTTCAGGAAATTCATGTCATTGTTCGATTTTTCCATAATGTTCTCACAAAATTCCATTCGTCTAATTTGGGTAAATTTTTTGGGTTTTCGATAGTTTATAGGAACGATATCTATTTTTTCTTAAAATTTTTAATATAGTACTATGATGGACACCAGTATCTTGAGCAATATTTCTGGAAGACTGGCGGTGGATCTATTTCTACAGCAGCACATATTCTTACTTCTTGCATTTCTTGATTAACATTTCTTGAGTGTAACGGTCTTTTACGGTTGGCTGGAGAGAGACAACCATTTTCCTAAAAGTTCCTCCAAATTTGGTGTATTGTATTAATACATGGGATAAGTCCATTTTCGAACGTTACTGCAAATAACGAGTTGCATGTAACGAGCTACGTCTATAAAGCCATTTAATAATTTGTATTTTTTCATGCACTTCATAGACATTCATTTCAATATTATATATAGACCCAACACTTCGTCAACAGAGTATAGGTCGCTCATTGATGTGAGCTCTTCTGATCCGATATTCGCGAGGGATCAGTCCGCTTGTTTTCTGCTTTTTGTTTGTCTTCTACAGATTGTTGTGTGACTGTGCCTTCTTTGTTATTTTTCTCCATTCCTTTCTGTTTTTTATTAATTCTCTCCAATTACTTATCCTCATGTCTTGTATACCCCTCATTACTTGGTCTTGCCATCTGATCTTTGGTCTTCCTCTTGGTCGATTTTCCATAGGTCTCCAGGTTAGTATTTTCTTTATTAATTCATCATGTTCCTTTCTTTAGGTGTGTCCGAACCATCTAAGCCTTTGTGCCTTTATAAATCTAACTATGTCTTCTCCTTCTAGTATGTTTCTCACTTCAAAGTTCATAAGTTGTCTGAGCTCTCCATTCGGCATCTCCGTTGGTCCGTATATCCTTCTTATTATTTTTCTTTCCAGTATTCTCATCCTTTCTTCATTTTTCCTGGATAAGCACATTGTTTCCACGGAGTAGGTTATTACTGGTCTTATCGCTGTTTTATATATTTTTAACTTTGTTGTTTTGCTGAGATTTCTATCTTTCAAAAACTTTTCATATTTCCAATATACTTTGTTTCCTTCTTTTATTCTTTCTGTTATTTCTGGATTTCTTTCGTTGTTTCTGTCTACCATTACTCCTAAGTATTTGAAGTATTCTTCTCTTTGGAAGCTATATCTTCCTACCTTCATTTCCGCTGGATTTCCTCTTCCTCTTCTTGTGCTTTCCATGTATTTTGTTTTTTCTTAATTTATTTTTAGACCTCTGATTTCAGCTTCTCTTATCAGTTCCAGTACCTTTTGTTCTAGGCTACTTTTGTCCCTTGCTATAAGCGCTAAGTCATCAGCATATCCAATTATTTGCGTAGAGCTGTGCGTTATCATTTTATTTCTCCACTTTGCTATGGCTCCTTCCAGCGCTATATTAAATAGAGTGGCCGAAAGTCCGTCTCCTTGCCTCACTCCCACTTCTATATTAATTTCGTTTGTGTTGCCTTCATTTCTAGTTATTGTTGCTGTAGAATTCGCCATCATCATTCTTGTCAGTCTAATTAACTTTCCTGGTATTTGCATGTTTTTCATTTCTCTCAATAGTTGCTGTCTATTAATGGAGTCGAACGCTTGTTTGAAGTCTATGAAGAGGATGTATATTTCAATGTCATGTTCATAACATTTTTCTATTATTTGTGTTAATGTGTTGATTGCGTCTACCGTTGATCTTTCTTGTCTAAATCCCTGTTGATACTGCCCTAATTTTTGTTCGGTGTATTTAGTCAGTCGGTTTCTTATTATCGAGGTTAGGATTTTGTATGTCGTGTTCAATATTACTGTTATTATTTTGGGTTTTAATTTTTTTTAAATAAACGCTAATTCCGTAAAACTTTGACAGGCAGCTGTCAAATTAAAGTCGTAGTTAATGCTAAGGTGATAATAAATTAAACCCGTCGGATCTATTTACCTAGGACTAATATTAAAAATGTCAAGATGAATGGATCCAAATGTTTTTTATATCCTATGTTCGTAGTGCAGACCGCCAATCGGTATAAGAAACAAAATTAAAAGGTGCCTAGGAAGTTTTGAGAAAAAATTTTTGTCATTCTGTTAACAGAAACTAACTTATTGGTTCATTTATAGGTCACTTTACCTCAAAATAGGAGAGTAGGTACACGTTAAAATTAGTATTGAATAAAAATAAAAAAATAAAGAAAAAATTTGTTGTGCTTGTTGATGTTCTTATCCAGTATACAAGGCTTCTATTAGTGATAAATAATCAGGGGCCAAACAAATATTTGAAAAAATTTCCTATTGTTATTTCAATTTCGAGTTACATTGTCATTATGCATATTTAATAAAACAAAAATAAAACATGTGTTTAGCCTATTTAAAACCATTCAAGTTCCAGTGTGTTTTCTTTATTTACTATTTTTACATGTAGGGTGTTTTGAATTCGGTATCAAATTTAGCTAACAGCAAAGCACTAAAAGTTTCTCAAACTATTTTGTTGTGGTTTACTGCAATTTATTGATAATTGTGTAATACACATCATAAATCTAAACGCGTAAAACAAAGTATTTTTCCAGTGGAGCCTAAAGAACATCAATGAGAACACTTGCCATTGGAATTTATATCTCTTTTGTGGTTAAGTTTGTATATTTTTTCATTCCAAATATAGCCACGGAATTTAATTTAGAATAAAATAAGCCAGTTTTTTTGTATTGCCACATCGCAACTTTAAGGAAACTACATCAAATGGTGTAATTAAAAAGTTTAGATATCAAAATTGCCATAAAAACATTCTAATAACAATATACAACTTGGCAAAACCTGAAAATGCTTATTCATTACATTTACTATACATTACTATAACTTGATATGAAATATAACTGTATGGGGGCCCCTGATAAAAAAAATAAGTGTTTTTTTAAATTTAGTTATATATCATACCTTGAACAACGCCGAAGTAAGACCTTCAGAGGCCTTAAGCACTTATAAAATTGTTACCCCATATACATCTCGCTTAAAAACAATAACAAATATTTAAACATTTTTTTTAATGAATGGAAAATAATATTTGTTTTTGTATAATTCCACTTTTCTGATTGTAAAGTCTGATCAGATCCTCAAAACGAATCTTACTTAATATATTTACTTCTATTTTTAGTAGAAATAAGGCATCCGAACCTGCCTTGTTCCATACCTAATTGTTTTTTTGGGATTTTTAATTTACTTCAACAGCGAAAACAAATGCTCAGCTGAGCAATTTGTGACTATTAATGAAAGCTAATGTTTACATTTGGAAAGGCATACTCAGTAATGTCTTCCACAATTATTTAAAAAGTTCAGCATGACTGAATCTCGTTTTTACATTTTTTGTTGCACTGAACGTATGACTACATTTTGTGGAACCTAGTTCAGCTGCATCATTTGCAGTTTTGCATCATACAGTCCACGGTCATTCCAGCAATAGAAAATTTCTGTGCTGCCTCCTTCCCTTGATGCAATAAGCACCTGCTTATTTTGCTTAATGGATAAATCGGCCTTGACGATTAAAGTACCTAAATTTTTTCAATGAAAAGAGTATTTTATCCTAACTGTTAAAGAAATGATAAACTAAAGTTAATAACCTAACTTATTTGTAGTTCGAGTGAAGGAACAATTTGAAATTGATTTGCTAGAACAAAGTTCAGGAAATCGCAGCTCCAGTTTAGATCGAAATCATCAAGAAACAGTAGCTGTTTGGAGATGCTATTGTCACTTAGTGGACGAAATACAATCTGCTAGTCAAGCCTTAGGAAAAGATGGCAAATTTCAACTGTTTATCTGTCTAAGTGTGAGGTAAGAATGGGAATATTTTATTATAGAAAAGTGTTCTGATTTAATTATTTTCCAGAGAACATTTACTACATCGAATGCTTCTACCTATGGCTATATGTAGAGCTACTTTAGATATGTATGAAGAGAACTCGTTTCTGCGTAATAGGGGTTTATTAACATTTTTAAGACAAATTTTACTACCTTTAGACGAATTAGATGTGGTTCTTGAGAATTCTGTAACCCACGGAATTTCGTCTCCATCAACGCACATTTAAAAGTTGTAACGTGTCTAGTCTAAAATCTCATATATTATTTTATGACTAATTACCATTATGATATTAATATTAGCTGCAGTGATATTTAGATTTAATTTTAAGACTATAATTTTGCAATAATGTACAAATTCCATAATGAAAATAATGCTAAAAGTTTTTGATATTAAGAGGATATTTATTTAAGACTATTTTTATTGGCTGATCTGATAATTAATGTTGGATGTAGTAATGTACAGTATGACTTGTTATTTTTGTAATTGTTAGGAATTTTAGATTATTCTACTGTCTTTGTTCCTGTGGTTTGTCAGGTTTTTGTGATAGATATAAGAAGTGTAGCTAATAATAATAAATAACGAATTCAGACAATTTATTCTCATACATACTTGCTAGTTTTTGTTACGTCATTGAATTGCAGAAGGGTCATTCATGCTGAAACCAAAAATGTTTCTCTCAATCCGCCTTTTCACTTTTGATATGGTTGTGTAGATATATTCAATAAAGGACTAAACTAAACTGGAAATGAGCAATAGTGTAACTACCCAATTTCATTATGTAGTTCTAGAGAAGCTGTGAAAACATTAATTAACAAAATTAGGAAGGTTCATCACAATTAAAAGTGTTCATAATAACCAAAGAATGCATGTACTGTTTAGATAATTCGGATGCAAATGTTTTAATGTAAAGGAATATATTTATGTAAACTCTAGTACCTAACGAAAGTTTATGTATGTGATGTAATTTTAAAATGACTTTAATTTGTTATTATTCTGACTGTTAAACCACATTATAACTGACAGTGGTGGTTTTCTAGGATAACTGTATAAATAAATTTGTATACTGAATTGAGCCATTTCTTTTTACATTAATATCGTAAAGTAATTGAATTAAACAGATTCATACAGATTACTAAGCAAACTATGTAAATGTAGTACATTTACAGAAATTTAGCAGTTTTGTTTTAAATATCCTCAAATAGAATGGTAAAATGCAACCAAGCTTATATCTAATGATACTTGATTTGCTGTTAATGGTTTTAAAGTTAATTTTTAGAGTATGTAAATATACAGGTTGTATTAAAACGTGCGGCTAATAATGACACCACGCAATTATACGTTGAAAAACAAGCAAAAAATTTTAACACCAATTTGGTCTTAGAAGAAGAGTCTAAATTATAATTTGGCAACGCTGTACAATTTAAAGCTAAGAGACGTGCATTTAGTTACCCTTGATCGTATATGTTTGTGAATCTGCAATTAAATCAAGTATGTGTTCATGTTTTTCATGGATATCCTCTAAAATTATTGAAATAATTTACAACTCGATATTGAATACGTTTTATTTAAATTTAACTCCTTTTTTGATTACAATAGCTGTTCAAAATGAGCATCTGCAACTTCTAAACATTTAGTACACCGAGTAATAATGTTTGGTATTAGATTTTGCAGCATATTACGATTTTTTATTTCTCTAACTGCATTATTTATCC
>JABXWE010025830.1:0-13896 GCA_014611495.1 Limonius californicus
TTTTGACAAATGTCGAAAAACAAATTTTCTACTTTTCATCACAATACCATGCCTTGCACTGTTGTCAAATGTAGTATTTACGAAATTTATCATTTTTAACAGTACTTCCAGAAGAGCAACTAGAGCGTCAACTCAATATTAATCTTTACATAATCAAGTGGCAGTCAGTCACTTATCGGCAGATACGTGCAACATTAAAGTTCTCGTTATTGTTTCCATGAAATTCTGTTTTAAAGATATGAACTTTAACACTCTCGGACAAGAAAACAAAGCTCCAAATACCTACTTTTTTTTGAAGATTTGTATTAAGCATTCATAAAGGAAAAATTCTACTTGAAGCTTTTAAGGCATTTAAAGGACACCCTGTATATATAGGGCAGCTTTATTGTTACATTATCTAAAGATATTATAAAATTTATTACAAATCACATAGAACCAGTGAAATATCTAGTAGAAATTACGAATACACCACGATAAAAAGCATTTTCTGGTAATTTCATAATTCAACACAAAAATTGACGTGTCGTGTATGATGCAATATAGGGTGTTTAAAAAATACGTTCGGATATTTTACCCACTTACAGATCTCATCAATACAAACAAGAAAGTCGTAATAAACATGGGTTCGAAAATTAACCGTTTTCAATATACAGCCAAATTATTTACGCAGAGTAGGAGTGCAGAACTATATTTATCACGTCTGCTATGAAAGTGGATAAAAGAACATTTGTTTGAGTTCTTATAAGCGTCAATATTGTTATTATTGTTGTGGGAATACCAACGCGGAGACGGCAGATATGCATTTGATATATGGTAAAGCCAATGGTAATTCTAATGAGGCACGTCGCTTGTAAGTCGAAGCATTTCCGAACCGGGCACTTCCGTGTAACACATTTGCATCCACGTTTATCAGAAGTTGGCGCATTTAAATCAAGAAGGTGGTGGTCGCCATAGATCCGTTTCTACTCCTGAAACGGAACTTACCATTTTCAGGAGGGTTGATAAAAATCCAGGTACCCGTACTTTATACTACCAAGACTTTCTGTCGAAACAAATATTAATGCTTCCCTAATCGGGAGAATGTTCCATGAGGAGCAATTGTACCCATACCATATTCAAAGGGTACAGACTCTTATTGTACACGATTATGCGGCACGTCTGGTGTTTTGCCGATGGACACCGTCAAGAGTTGCGGAAAACGCAAACTTTGTTAAAGAAGTCTTATTTACTGACGAAGCTAGTTTCACAAGGAATGACATTTTTAATTTCCACAACAGTTATGTTTGGTCAGATGAGAACCCTCATGCTATTATGGAATCGAATCATCAACAACGATTTACAATTAACGTTTGGCTTGGTGTTCTTGGAGACCATATATGATAGAACCTTTTTTCTTCCCAACCGTTTGACTGGCCAATCGTATCTTGTCTTTCTGAGTAATGCTTTGCCACGATTGTTAGAAGATGTACCCTTCATTCATAGGATTAATATGTGGTTGACGCACGATGGAGCTACTACACATTTTTTAATTTAGTCAGAGATTTCCTAATCGAAAATTACAACGACAGGTGGAAAGGGTGAGGGGGTTCAGTTTGTGGCCACCAAGATCTGCTGACCTGAATCCGCTTGACTTTTGTATTTGCGGGTATTTAAAGTCGTTAGTTTATTCAAGCCCTGTGAATAATTTAAACTAATTGCGAGAACGAATAGAACATGCCTGCCAGATATTTTTACGGAGATGCGAAGGACGTGTATAAATTGACTTCTACTTTAATTATTTGTAATTAAAATGTTTTATTTTCACGGCTATTTCTTTTAACAGGGGAGAACATATTGAAATAACAAGCCATATTTATTTTCTCAAAGACCTCCATATCTCGAAAACGGTTGATTTTCGAACCCATTTTTATTACGATTTTTTTGTTTGTAATAGATCGAAGCATTTCCGAACCGGGCACTTCCGTGTAACACATTTGCATCCACGTTTATCAGAAGTTGGCGCATTTAAATCAAGAAGGTGGTGGTCGCCATAGATCCGTCTCTACTCCTGAAACGGAACTTACCATTTTCAGGAGGGTTGATAAAAATCCAGGTACCCGTACTTTATACTACCAAGACTTTCTGTCGAAACAAATATTAATGCTTCCCTAATCGGGAGAATGTTCCATGAGGAGCAATTGTACCCATACCATATTCAAAGGGTACAGCCTCTTATTGTACACGATTATGCGGCACGTCTGGTGTTTTGCCGATGGACACCGTCAAGAGTTGCGGAAAACGCAAACTTTGTTAGAGAAGTCTTATTTACTGATGAAGCTAGTTTCACAAGGAATGACATTTTTAATTTCCACAACAGTCATGTTTGGTCAGATGAGAACCCTCATGCTATTATGGAATCGAATCATCAACAACGATTTACAATTAACGTTTGGCTTGGTGTTCTTGGAGACCATATATGATAGAACCTTTTTTCTTCCCAACCGTTTGACTGGCCAATCGTATCTTGTCTTTCTGAGTAATGCTTTGCCACGATTGTTAGAAGATGTACCCTTCATTCATAGGATTAATATGTGGTTGACGCACGATGGGGCTACTACACATTTTTTAATGTTGTCAGAGATTTCCTAAACGAAAATTACAACGACAGGTGGATAGGGCGAAGGGGTTCAGTTGTGTGGCCACCAAGATCTGCTGACCTGAATCCGCTCGACTTTTGTATTTGCGGGTGTTTAAAGTCGTTAGTTTATTCAAGCCCTGTGAATAATTTAAACTATTTGCGAGAACGAATAGAACATGCCTGCCAAACATTTTTACGGAGATACGAAGGACGTGTATAAATTGACATCTACTTTAATTATTTGTAATTAAAATGTTTTATTTTCACGGCTATTTGTTTTAACAGGGGAGAACATATTAAAATAACAAGCCATATTTATTTTCTCAAAGACCTCCATATCTCGAAAACGGTTGATTTTCGAACCCATTTTTATTACGATTTTTTTGTTTGTAATAGATCGAAGCATTTCCGAACCGGGCACTTCCGTGTAACAAACTTGCATCAACGATTATCAGAAGTTGGCGCATTTAAATCAAGAAGGTGGTAGTCGCCATAGATCCGTTTCTACTCCTGAAGCGGAGCTTAACATTTTCAGGAGGATTGATAAAAATCCAGGTACCAGTACTTTCTACTATCAAGACTTTCTGCCGAAACAAATATTAATTCTTCCCTAATCTGGAGAATGTTACGTGAGGAGCAATTGTGCCCATACCATATTCAAAGGGTACACGCTCTTATTGTGCCTGATTATGTTGCACGGTGTTTTGCCGATGGGCACTGTCAAGAGTTGCGGAAAACGCAAACTTTGTTGCTGAAGTCTTATTTACTGACGAAGTTAGTTTCACAAGAAATGGCATTTTTAACTTCCACAACAGCCATGTTTACTCAGATGAAAACTCTCATGCTATTATTAAATCGAATCATCAACAACGATTTTCAATTAACGTTTGGCTTGGTGTTTTTGGAGATCATATGATAGGACCTTTTGTTTCTTCCTAACCGTTTGACCAGCCTATTGTATCTTGATTTTTTGCGTAATGCCTTGCCACTATTGTTAGAAGATGTACCCTTCATTCTAGGATGAATATGTGGTTGATGTACGATGGGGCTCCTACAAATTTTTCAATGTGGTCAAACATTTCCTAAACGGAAATTACAAAGGCAGGTGAATAGGCCGAGGGGGTCCAGCTGTATGGCCACCTAGATCTCCTGACCTCAATCCGCTCGACTTTTTTGTTGGGGGTATTTAAAGTCGTTACCTTATTCAAGCCCTGTTAAACGAATTGCGAGAACAAATAGGACATGCCTGCCAGATTGTTCGTATGAATCCGGGAATCTTTAAAAGAATGCGGCTTTGATTTTCACGGACATGCGAAGAATGTGTTCAAATGGAAGGAGAACATGTACAACATCTACTTTAATTATTAGTAATTAAAATGTTTTATTTACACGGCTATTTGTTTTAATGGGTGGGGAGAACATATTGAAATAAGCAATATTTATTTTCTTAAATAAACTCCATATCTCGAAAACGGTTGATTTTCGAACCCGTGTTTATTTCGATTTTTTGTTTGTATTGATGAGGTCTATAAGTGGGTAAAACATCCGAATGTATTTTTTAAACACCCTGTATATATATTTTGTGAATCAATTATAGCTTCATATTGTATAAGATACAGTAAAGTCTCCGCCTAAAAAGCACGTTTGGAAATATCTTTGCTGTACCAGAATTTCATTGTGTTCATTCATTTAAATAGTAGCATCACATGGTAGTTAATTTATTGTAAAAACAGGAAATCCTATTTTTGAATACAATTACACTTTTTTTCGGCATAAGAAAATTGTATTATGTTTAGCTGCTTTGGTCATTTTAAAAGAGAGCAAAGGAATATTGTGTTAAAAAGGGGTAGATCTCGCTACCAGTATGATATTAGATTACGAAAAAGTTTTATGTATGAAACTGAGCATTTCCAGCCCCCTCGCGCAATTGGGTTAGTTTTGATGAGATTATTACTAACTGGCCTTGTAGACTACGTCCCACGCTTTTTTTCCTAACATTTAATAATAAACGATAAATGAGCTGTGTGTAGATCTAAAATATGTTCAGGAATGCCCGAAAATAGAGGCATCGACCGGCAAATGTAAAAGAAGAGAAGAGGGTTTCCCGCTGGGAGAAAGGTTGTCGGTTTAACTGTACTCCACACTATTAAAAAGTGATAATATACCTTGTTTTACGCAAAAAAGCTATAACGAGCAGACCATGATGTAATGTAGATATTGTTTGTATTAATATGGCATTTGTTGTGGCTGAAACCTCATCAACATAATTACATTCTAATAATAAATTTGAAATTATGCGACTGCTATATGAGACGATACGAATATTTTAGATAAGTAAATCTGCATTTAAATCGAAATTTTGGCTTTAATCACGTAAGTTCTTTCAATTCGAAAATATTATGTTAATTCGAAACATTGTGTATGAAACAGAAACATTTTAGGAAAGTTGCTAGTGAATCGTTAAATTAAATTCTCAGAATCTTGCACTCGTTCTACATTTATGTTTTAAATTGTCTGCAAAAATTCCTTTCGATTGTTTGACTTTATGTACGTATCTAATATACTACTATGTTATTCTAACAAATAGGTTATTAGTATATTATTTTGCCAACCACGACTTCTTTAAAGGCGCTGGAATATTTATTATGCCGCTTTTGACGTCACGTTTTAAAAAGGTATTAAATTATTGGGTGATCTAATGATAACTTCTATTTCTCGATAAGAGTTGTGCAATCAGTGCTGACATGAACTGTCAGAAATTGTTTTTCATTTTAGTTCCAAATGAATTTCCAAAATGGAAAGCATTGCTGTTATTATTTAAAAAGAGTAATAATTTTATTAAAAAGTAAATACGCTGTTTCATAATCTTATTCATTCATTATTCAAATACGTTGTAACTGCACACTAGTAACGTAAATAATTATCATTTTATAGTACGATGGCGCATAGTTTTAGCAGTACATTCTGCTGCAGTTGTGTTATCTACAGTCGCTGTCGTGCAAGTACATCAAATTTGTATGTTGTTCTTATTTTAGAGATATAATAAGCAGCAATTGGAGACAGAAAAATATAGTTTTTAATTTACTAATGATGTTAACAGAATACTTCCATTTTCCAAAGGCGATTCAAATTGCGTATCAGCTTAATCAGCAACATAATTCTTTAGATAGAGCAAACCTTTTCTTTCATTTATTTATACTCGCGTCCCCCCCCCCCACGAACCGCTTTCGCGTTACTTCAGGGGGTGCGGGCGTCCCTTACATATCTACTAAACATTCATGCAACATGCACCCTAAACTTAACTAAGTGAACTACGGTCGCCTCGGCCAGGGTTCGACCACGCCGCCGATCGGACCGCATTTCACTGTCACCTCGACTGATAGCGCGTATTCGCAATGTCCCATCGAAGCCCCTAGATAGAGCGAACCTATGATGCTATAACTGGAATATAGATATAAACTCAAATACTCCTAAATGCACAAGTAAGATCTTGACGCTTAAGGTATTGTCCAAACCAACCATATTTGAGAATCAGGGACCAAACTATTAATTGAAATCTAATTTATAGCACCATACAATACCTAGGACTTTATCTATATAGGAGATTATCTTGGGCAGATCACGTAAATAGGAAACTGAAGAGTGCCGTACTAGACTTATGATGCTCTAACGGTCTAACCCATAATCAACATGAAATCACCATTTAGTGTGGATTGTTAACGTATGAATCCATATTGAGACCAATCCTGATGTAAGCTTGTCCAATTTAGTGGGCAGTAGCGAAAACGTAATTAAATAATTGCAAACCTTACAGAATAAGATTTTAAGGATTGCTATTAATGCTCCGTAGTTTATTAGAAATAGCAATATATAGAGAATTAGCTACGCCAACTTCCCCAACTTAGACATCCACCCTTGAGGGAAAAAACTATCCATACATGACTTACACGAAAGTTAACTTAGCATTAGTATATTTCAAGTTTAAACAGTGACCAGTTTGTAAAGTAAACCGTGAACGAATGTGTTTTACACAATATACAAAGAATTCATCAATACTAGTGCACTGCCAAAGGTACTCCTTGAGATGACCTCCCTCGGTAATTTAAGTGAAGCCATTTAAAAACAATCTTAGCAAGAAAAGAATCAGTGCTTAACCAGTTGAAATAAAAGGTTTAAAAGAATTCCTTATACTTAATCATACAGTAAAAATTAGGCGGTTGAGGCGGTCGTAGACTAGAAGTTAGCGTATTAGGTCTGAGGTTCAAATCTCCGTATTGGAACATGGGATTTTTAGCGGCCATTCCCCCTCTTGAGGCAATGACAAGCCAGGGAGGTATTCTGCCTAGTAAATTTTGTATGGAGTAGAAGTGTTTACACTTCCAGTGGTTCGGAGGTCACGTTACGCTGTAGATCCTCTATGTCTGTGATGCTTTAAAACCGCACATCACAGGCAAATGGTCATAGAAGAATAGAAGAATGGTAGGCCTTACATGTCTTTAACTATTTTCTAATGTTTTTAAAATCCAGGTGTTAATATTGTATCTGAATTCTTTGATAATATAATACAATTCAGAAGCCCTTCCTCCAAAGTAAATCTTATTTGTAAAAATTAGTAATTTATCTTCATTAACTATACTAATATGCTTATGAGTGTGACCATAACTTGCGTGGCCTTGCAAGTGAGGATAAATGATACGCGCATTTGTTAAATCTAAAGCATATAAATATTTATAAAATGGAAAAATGTAAAAGTTCAGGTGTTACAATTCATTGTTCGTTTTATTAATGTACTTTCTATACCTGTTTTGCAGTTTCTAGAACCATTCTGTACAGGACAACAATCTTCAGTTACGTAAAAACAATTTTCTAGAACAAATATTTTACATACATTCATGTATACACAATCTCACATAGCGTTATTTTTCAATTCTACACCATGGCACTTGGCACGCTTGACGAAATATATTTTTACGGACTTTTAAGTACAAAATAAAATCGAGTTGGACTGAATTCACTGAAATAATAATTTTTCCCGGAAAATTCATCACTTCCTATTTTTTATAATGATTAAAATATTAACGTTAAAGTTGTTGACCATCAGCATTTGTATTTAAATTTATTGACCGATTCGTCTCATTAAAATGTTTAGCAGTTAAGGATATTTCGCGATGATTTGCATCTCTTCCTACCAATTACTCGACGTTTTTACCAATTTTAATTAAATTTTTTAGGATGGTACACAATAACAGCACAAGATCCTTGATGCAAACGAGATCAGTCCATCCAATAATCGTTTTTTATTTAACTCAACGCAGATTAATTAACAATAAAAACGAAATTTGCATATTAATTCCTTTCCAATTTCAGACCTGACATTTCTAGATCATTCTTCGACACATCCCAATTATACACGTATAAGCCTTGCCCTAAACTTATTAACGTCTAAAAAATTAATGTGCTCTGTCATTTTAGTGAAAAGTATGGATTGTTTTCTGTTGAATTCAGTGTCGATTTCCCAATTAACATTCTTCTAACCGACGATTGCTCAGTCCCAGTTTTTGCCGATTACTAAATAATGCAACAGTTGTCTGAAAATTTTGCAAGTTGGGTGCATTAGTTTTCGGTTAACCTGAATTTGGTGCGTGTCCTTGTGTGAATTAGAAAATAGTTGAAACTGTCCATGCATGTGGTATGAGTTCATTAGTCGTTGCTGGCGCAGACGGTTTTTTCAGTAATTTATGGATCCATTACGTCAAAAATTTGAAAAAACCACAAACATAATACGTGCATGCTTCCAGTGTAACTTTATTGATTTACACCAGCAAAAATAAATAGATTCAGCTTGTTAGTAATAATTTAAAATAGATCTAGTTCTAACGGGACAGGTTGTTCTTCGACCCACCGTTTCCATTTTAATAAAAACGAAATTCATTAACAGACAGTATCCTTGTCTAAAGACGCACTATAATAATTGAAGTTTTTGAAATTCCTGGTACTTTTAACGTCATCATATTCAGATAACAATCACACCCAAGGCAAATATGTGTAACTCAATTAAAACAACATTAATTATCGATCGCATATGTTTTAGTATAACAAAATGTTAAATACTTATGTAAGGTGTGTTTCACGACCTCCAGACCTGATACTGTTACCGAATTTCCGCATTATCTTAACCGCGATGATGTGGCCAGGAATTCCAAATTAAAATATTTGGATCGGTCGAAATGCCAGAGGAGAAAAATATAGTTTTGGAGTTGGCACTAATGATTCAGGAACCCACCCTGCTATTGGAAGAAACATTAAGCGCTTACAATAAATTACACTATAATGATGCTGCTCGGTTTTTATGAAGTGGGATAATAATTTATTTAACGAAGAGATTTTTGAGAGCAGGGCCGGCCAGCTATTGCATTATTTCATAGTTGAACAATAAATTAAGATGGTACCGATCAAGCTCAAGTTAAGCAAGTATTCTGGATGAATTTTTCTAATAGAGCAAGTTTTAAATATCAAAGCAATATGTAAAGTTTCCACGAGTTTGGCAACCTTATTGACGCATCACTGAGCAAAAATATTGCATAAAATTATTTCACAGTTAGAATCGATTGCTCACGTAGCAACAGTCGGTTTTGTATCATAACACTCCTACACCCAATTTTCATCAATTTATTGTGATTAAGTCTGTTAGCACTGTCACCAGAACCATTAATTTTTTACTTTCCCATACCTTATAGGTATATTACTTTCCCATACCTTATAGGTATATTACTTTCCCATACCTTATAGGTATAGGGTAAGTATTGAAATCATGAAAATTTTCGAAATCGAGATTTTAACGGATATATCCGTTTTGGGTCTCTAGGAACCCAAAAAAGTGGTTTTTAAAAAATGTCTGTCTGTGGGTGGGTACGTACGTACGTACGTATGTACGTACGTACGTATGATGACGCTCCTCAACAGCCGAAAGTATTGGCTCGATTATGATGCGCTTGGAATGCGGGGGGTGTAATCGAAAATTCATCAAAAAATAGCTTTTCAAAAAATAAAAAAAAAAAAAAAAAAAAAAAAAAAAAAAAAGAAATATCTTCCTCGGCTTTCAAAAAAACAAAAACAAAAAAAATACTGGCCAATGGACAAAAAAAAAAAAAAATAGGCGGTGCCCCGGGTGCGATTTATTACTTTTAAATTTAATATTATATTTTTCTTGTTGCTTTGTAATTATAAATAAAGAAAAAAAAAAAAAACAACAAATAAAGAAATAAATATATAGTAGAATAGGCAAACAATAAAAGCAAAAAAAATATAGAGAATAATATCCTACAAAAAAATAACAAATAAGTAGAATTTATAGAATTAATGGTATAAAAGAATAATAAAAATATAAAAAAGAAATTAGGGGTATTGGCGAAATGTACTATTGCAAAAATCGCATCTTACTCTTATAATGAATGTCTTCGAAAAATTCAAATAAAAAAATAAAAATAAAATAATCTTGGTACAAACAAAGTAAACATAAAACAATTTTTGCATTTGTATTAAAAATTATCTAACAATTGTAAAGATTACTAAGATACCTCGGAATAGAAACGCTGTATGTTGAGCCTACCTAACCTGTTACAAGGATGCTGGATCTCGAGTTTAAGAACAAAAAACAAATAAAAAAAAAAATGAATATTATTATTGATTATAAATGTATACTTTTACGATTGAGATGTTCGTATACAACAGGAACCGACGCTGTATTATAATAGGAGAACTAAATGCTCGGAATTCAAAAAATATGATATTACTGTAAAGACAAATTCATCGAAAAATAAGCTTTTCAAAAAAATCCGAAACCGGAAGCGGAAGTTACGCATGTTTTTTTGGTATCACTTTTTTCGTGATTACAATTTTGAAACTTTTATCGCGGATAACGATAGAGGGTCATAAGACAAATCTGTTAGTTTTTTGCCGAACTAGCTAGCTTTAAACTGAAGGGCGCTATGATTTTTTGAAGATTTTGAGTTTAACGCCCAATTACTCGAAAACGGATGAATCGATTTAAATGATTTTTATTTTCTGAATAGTATATGAAGGGTAAAATGAGGTGATATAAAAAGTTTTTTGAAAAATTATAAGGGGCCTAAATTACGAATTTTCAAAATTTTGGAAATTTTCAAAAAATTATTTCTCAAAAACTGCTCCAAGGAATTTTTTTAAATTTCATATGTCGATAGACCTCGCAAGGGGCTATCGATATGTTTTTTGAAGAACTCCGTAATTTTCCTGTAGCGCCCTCTACGAAGCTTGGAAGTTTGAAACTTCAAACTCCTTTAATTAATAAACGAAAAAAGATAGGAAGCTGGGGTTTTCACTGAATCGCTCAGTGCGTAATGGAGCATATGAATATTACACTCGTGGATATATGTAAGCGCACCGGCCCCCTCCCCCCTCTTTTTTAGAAAAATATTTTTTTATTCTAACGGTTGTTATTTGTTTGCGTCAAAGAATCTTTTTCCGCGAAAATAAAAAAATCGATTTTTTATGCCCTACAAAATATAATTTCCAAGGACTTAGAAAATTTTACCTCGGTAGCAACAGCAATCGGTACTAGTTAGACCGCGCGACGTATATAGTAGAGAATGAAGTATGCCTGGTTGCATATTAAAAGGAAATTAAGGGTAAGTCTGTTCGTTACGAGGCAAGGTTTTAGGATAGCACTTGAACAACCGTTTTGAGGAAAATAACTCTACTGTTGAATAAAGATGATATGAACAGTTTCCAGTATGGGAAAGTCCAGGGAGGCAGTCGCGTCCACTTATTAATTTCTTAGAACCTGTTTCCTGACAGCAAGGGTTATGTGAAATTCTGCTAGAAATTTCGTAATGGGCATGCAACCTTCTACGAAATTGTGTGCTAATTTTAAGGACGTCCAGGGGATTCCTTCATCAGCTTTAGATTACAAATCCTTTTGTGGTTTTTTATGATTAGTTATTACTGCAAAAAATTATTTTAACTTTTGTCATTCACATTTCTGTTCATTAGTAAACCAACCTGAATATTTACTTAGCTAAAATTTGCTAAACAGTACCTACATATACGTTAATTTGCCCAATAATAATCAAACCTATGTATTATTATTGAGTGCGTCAATAGAAATACAGCTTTGATTTGGTTCTATGCCGCAGATTCCTAAAGCACAATTTAAAATTCTAATAAACCGCCGTAAGAATGTCCCAATGCTTCCTGATGTGAAGTTTTTCCGTTTCGTCGTAAAATGTAAGTAATCGATTGCTCCAATTTTATTGACACTAAAACTGCTGTAGTCTCTGATTTGAATTTCAAATTTGTTCAAATATTTTTGGTGAAGGTTAATTTTCACCGCTCTGAATTTCTTAATATTAATAGATCTTTTAGCGTAGTTGGCTATATACGGAAAAGCTGTTTTCCATTATACGTAATAGTTTAGGTATTTAGTTATTAAATTGTATGTAGCAAAATTATTACTAAATAGGATATGTTACAAGAATTTTGACGCAACATAGTTCCGTGATTTATTAGAACTAATAAATAGACTTAAGGATGGACAAACGTTACAATTCAGTTATTGAAAGAATTTGTAGCTAGAAAGAATAAGTAACACATATTTTTATAATATGTAATATAATGCTGTCAGTTGAAGACAGAGGCAGATTAATGTTATGTTTGATAACAGGTATATACTATATCCCAAAATTCATGCTACTGCTACGAGCCCGGAGTCATGTAGTTCAAAGAGATTAGAAAATAGATTCTCATTCAACAAAAATTTGAAAGTTTTAGGAATCTACCTACAGTAGTAAAATATTTACGCTGGCTACTTTACCGTGTTTGTGTTTAGTAATTTATTGCTTTACGCTATTAAGCAATATTAAATACACAGTAAATAGAGTAGATATAATCGCAGAATCTCTACTTATTACTAGTTCATAAAAGTTTAGACACTTCGAAAGCGGCACATAATACTTCGGGCGCTGGATTAAACAATTTAGTTATGATAATATGACGTCTTCTTCTTCTTCTTCGAGTGCTTTATCTCTTACGAGACGTAGTGATCTTCTCTCCTATGCCTGTGTTGCGCGTTTAAAGTACCCCAGACATAGAGGACCTACAGATTAACGTTGGCTTTGAACCACGAGAAGTGTAAAGACTTCTACTCCAGAGAAGATATACTATGTAGGATACCTCGCTGGTTTGCCATTGCCTTGCGAGGGAGAACGGCCGTTAAAAATTCCATGTTCCAGTGCCGGAAATTGAACCCAGGACCTTCGGCGTAGAAGTCTATCGCGCTAACCTCTACCCCACGGCCGCCTATTGTATTCCAAGGTCAACAGTTTACAATACTATTAATTTGTATAACAAGACGGAAAACGTTACCGAAAAGAAGAAATTTGGTCGTCCACCTATAATTTCCGATACACACCGAAAAGTTTAAAGAGAATTGTCAAAACTAGTCGTCGATCAAATACACGTAAAATAACTATTTTGTGATATATATAAATATATATATATATATAAATAACGTTTTTGCATCCGAATCGGAGGTGAACTCCTCAGAGGCGAAACAATACTACCGACTTGGCATTCGAAGGTGTATACGTACTATATGCATCTATTTATGTTCATAATATATACATATGTATATATTGTCATGATATTTTGGTTAGCCTTGTATTTTCCTTCTCTACGTTATCTTTGTGTTAACTTTAGTTGCTTTTCTGTACAATGTTTGGCACATCGAAGTATGTGATCAAGGATGTTCATTCATTTTTAAAAAGACGTTGGCGTAGATCGTATGAGATCATTGAAATGTTTCGATTGGCCAGAGATGAGGGTTGTCTGGGGGATAAGTAAATAATTTAGTGTGAAAAATAAATGTAAAAAGCTGCGGACGTGAAACTGTTCACAGAAATCCAAGCTTGATAAAAATTCAAAATTATGTAATAACAGTGTTAAGTTTCGAATGGAATATGTTTAGGTTGATTGTAACTTTATAAAACTATTAAAAGTTGGAGTTTAAAGAAACTGGTAATCTTTTATTTGGGACGCATTCAGAGTTAATGACAGCGAACTACGAAGATGTGGTACTATAATTTATGAGCGACCCAGTAACTTAGATAGACCCCTATGAGAGCTAGCCGGATGCAAGATTAAGTAATTACATGTAACAGAAGTTTAAGGTTGAGTTTGAAAAGTACGCTGCTGTCCGTACAACACAATATATATATATATATATATATATATATATATATATA
>JABXWE010025831.1:0-51267 GCA_014611495.1 Limonius californicus
TAGCGTAGTTGCCTATGGATCTAAGGGACGCGGGAAGAATCTGAGGGCTTCTATCGTATAAGACATAAATCGGTAGGTCGCGTGTTACCGCGATGTACGACACGTTAGAAATCACTACTGGAATTGGAATTACCCCAGATAGGCAAAATTATTAGTTAGGGTGTACAATGGGCCAAATATAGCCTAAGTGCATATTACAGATGCTTGGAAAAACGCGTTCTAGGTCTCGTCCAATTAAAACAGATAGACAAACAAGACATTGATGCATCTTATCTTTTGCATTATATAATATCTATGGCGAATATATCATGAGACGAATATTGGAAGACTGGTACGGTGGAGTTTTCTATCGGTGGTCAAAAAGTCTCATACTTATTCTCTGCGAACGGTATTGTGCTAATAGCGCAATCACAAACTAACCTAAAAATTTGTATGAGATGCTTGGAAAACCCCTTCCTAGATCTCGTTCGATTAAAACAGATAGACAAACAAGACATTGATGCATCTTATCTTTTGCATTATATAATATCTATGGCGAATATATCATGAGACGAATATTGGAAGACTGGTACGGTGGAGTTTTCTATCGGTGGTCAAAAAGTCTCATACTTATTCTCTGCGAACGGTATTGTGCTAATAGCGCAATCACAAACTAACCTAAAAATTTGTATGAGATGCTTGGAAAACCCCTTCCTAGATCTCGTTCGATTAAAACAGATAGACAAACAAGACATTGATGCATCTTATCTTTTGCATTATATAATATCTATGGCGAATATATCATGAGACGAATATTGGAAGACTGGTACGGTGGAGTTTTCTATCGGTGGTCAAAAAGTCTCATACTTATTCTCTGCGAACGGTATTGTGCTAATAGCGCAATCACAAACTAACCTAAAAATTTGTATGAGATGCTTGGAAAACCCCTTCCTAGATCTCGTTCGATTAAAACAGATAGACAAACAAGACATTGATGCATCTTATCTTTTGCATTATATAATATCTATGGCGAATATATCATGAGACGAATATTGGAAGACTGGTACGGTGGAGTTTTCTATCGGTGGTCAAAAAGTCTCATACTTATTCTCTGCGAACGGTATTGTGCTAATAGCGCAATCACAAACTAACCTAAAAATTTGTATGAGATGCTTGGAAAACCCCTTCCTAGATCTCGTTCGATCAAACAACCACGATATCTTCTATAAAAAAACAAGAGCAAGTGTTATGTGTAATTTTCGCAGTAGCATCCCAGAAGTCTGATTGGCGTTCCTTCTTGCCACCAACCTTATTTTGAACTTCTTGAGTTCTTGTGGTGTTAGGGAATTTTGGGGAAATTCTATTGAAGTTGTAGGTGAATTTTGAATGGGGTGGCTGGAATTTTGCTGAAGTGTTGATGTCAATGGGCCTTCCTCTTGAGTTCTTGGCCGTGCAAGTTGTGGGTTCCTGGTAAAAGTGGGAGGTGATTTAAGATTGTTGATTCTTTATGCAGCGTGGATTATTTAAATCATCCTTTGTTACGGGCCAAACGAGCTTTTTCTTCGACCCGCAACCAGATAGGTGGAAAAGGCCTGCAGTTTAGCTCAGAGGCATAGGGGGTGTTCACGAAAATCGCTTACGGGAGGAAATCTTTCTAGTTGTGTACAGGGGATGTCGAAATTAACGGGCGCCACCTTCCAAATCACAGCAGATTACCAGCTCTCGTGGAAGGCCAAGCAGCCAGCAGCTAACGGGGATCGACTTACCTTTATTGTGCCTCCCTCCTGTTTAGAAAGCTTGCTGTCCAAAGTTGAATAGAATCAGCCCATCGAACAAGCAAGGTTTGATTTTTCAGATTTCCGTGTTCTTCATCTGCGTGCCAACGTATGCAGAGAGCTCCCGTTCCCGTTAAATTCAGCTAGGCATGTTCCAGACTCAACGGGGAAGCCGATAGTGTGTATATTTTGTATTTTTAATTTTTTGGCATTATCTACTGCTTTGAACTTTAATATGCATTTGCGACTGATCACTTACCATCAGTAGGTGCACCCAGCTTAATTTTCGTTACCTGATATTTACTGCACTTTGATATGTAATTAAGATCATGATGTTGTTCCATGATGGACAGAATTTGTAAATAAAACTTTTGTGCGCAGCAAATTTTGACTGCGGTCACTTGTGATTGTGTCTATTTTCACGGCTACGTGACAGTTGCAATTTCGACAATTTGTTGATGAATAGAATTCCTTGTATTAAAGGACAATTATGCGAATTGATGGTGGTGTGGTGGTAGCTCAGTTGGTAGAGCGCTCGCTTTCTGAGTAAAACGTCGATTTTGGTTTGGGTTCGAAACCTAAGTAGTACTATACAAAACTATAAAAATCTTGTCTACAACCCACCACATACAATTTCCGAATCCGGCTTGCAACCATGGGATCTTAATGCCAAAACCTTCTCTGGAATTTCTATCGTTCGGATTCGACGTTAAACTACAGGTCCCTCATGTTTCTACTTTAGCGCTGAAGTGGAACACGCGGCAGAGAAGAGGTCGATGCATAGCAATGGGATGAAAAGGCTGTCAATCATGCGGATTGATTAATAGCGATATACGATTCGGTTCAGCGCTGCCACTTACATTTTACGCGTTGCTTAAGCTGACTTAACGCCAGGCCTTGCGCCATTTGACCAGCTTCCAGAAACTCGTATTCAGACTTGAATTATGATTAATTTAGCTTTGTGGATTTTTAGATCCCTTTATTTTCAGATAGGGGTTACGCCCGCTAAATAGCTTTCCTTGTCATTCTTCATTCGCCTGGGAACTTTCCCTTAATTCGAGTTTCCTCGAATTAGTTTGACCTGCTGTCTAAATCAAATAAAATAATATTGCAATGTACTTCAGCATTTTGTGTTTTCTGTATTTACCCAATGGATCCGTTGACTAATTTCCAGTCAGTTATATATTATGATATAACCTCAATATTGAGTTACTCATTTATGTTGTATGTGTTGTATGTGTCTGTTGTTTATACAGTGTAACTGATATTTACTGTGGTTTTTCAGAATTTTTAGGCATTCATTAAGTTGGATCAGGTATTGAATTTACCATTTGGGTATTTTTTGCTCCCTACTATTTGTCATACAGGACTGTATATACTTTATGAATAATTTTTAATAACTTTGGCTTTACCTTAGAATTGTAGGGGCGGTTTATATATACATAGTGCGTACAAAGTTTGATTGAACCTTATTATTATTACCTTTACTGTTCATATATTTTTGATTACACAGGTGTGCTTGCAAATTTTCCGTGAGATTTATTCTTCGTGGTAAAAGTTTACCCTTACTTAGATCCGTTAAGGTAAGTCATGAAAATCGCTGCACGACAATTGGTGAAGGATCTTGGGGTTGATTCACCCACACCAGACGAGTTAGCCATGGTGAACACACCGAAATCTTGCAGTGAGTTACCCGTGGGTAATAATTCGGTGTTTCAAATCTGTTACGAAAAGTTTTGTCTTCGGTCCTATCGCTACCCCGGTGGGGGCTAGTGTGAAATTTTTTTGTAACAGAAGTTAGCGTATAATAGGGTATAATTATTAATTCTTCAATAACAATCATGATATCGAAAACGATAGCAAACCCATCATCTCCCGATTTCAGGATTATGAAACACTTCGTATATCTACTTAGAAGCACTTATCGATCACGACGGAAGTTGTAAACATGAAATTTTCCGCAGAATAGAAGTGGCTAAAGCGGCTATGACACAATTGACCGAAATATAAAAAAACCTGAATACAAATTTGAATATTGTTTAGACCTTAGTGCGGCCAGGTTTTCAAAACTTTTCTGAAACCAGGACTATCCGTACAACAAATCGGCGACGGATATACGCCTTTTAAATGTGGGTTTGGTGTAGAACACCGCGTATACTGACACGAACAACCCACGTCTCGATTCTAAATTAAAACAAGCCAAAACAAAAGCTATCTTCACCCATTTACAACCAAATACTAACATTTTTTGAACATATTTCATGAGGAAATAATTTAGACAAATTCGTACGACAGGGAAAGCCAGATGGAAAACGTAGACGAGGGATTTCAGCAACTCGCTGGACCAACACGATCGAATCAGTGCCTAATATAAACGTCAAGCAGGTCGTTAGAACTTCAAATAATAGACAGAAATAGCAAAAAGCAATAAGAAAAGCGATAACAAATCTGGAAGAAAACGGATAAGTGCTCTAATCACAACCCATCTGATGAAATGGAAGGGCTTAAGAAGGGAGGGAGCTGTATGATCACCCCACGTGGTTACTAAGCTATGATTTAATGGCAATTTGATTAACAAAGCCTACGGTGCACGCTAAATAGAACTTTCCTACGATGTGTTACTAGCCAATTAATGTTGTGAAAATGACACATATACTACGCTGTAAACAGTCATCTACTCTCATATGCATGGAACAAAATTTATTATTCAAATTAGTATTACAAGTTTCTTTAATGTATAGTTAAATCGCATTTCTAGCATAAAATTGGAAGTTGAAGTGATTATTTAACTATTTTCTCCGATTAAAGAAATGTAGTAAATTGCATCTTTTAAAAGTTGCTACTGAACTTCAAAATTAGATTTCCATAGTCTCTCATCCAGTATACATTTGAATTTAATATTATCTCCTAAAACGTCTTGTTACGGGCCAGTTCTCGCTACGAGAATTATGGGACAGGGAAAATCGCACGTTGGACCCGCAAACAAAAAAAGATGGTAAAGGCCAGCGGCTTGCTCAGAGGAGTAGGGGGGAGTTCGCTAAAAATCGCTTATAGAGAAAATGCTTCAAGTTGTGTACAGGGCGAGTCAAAATAAGTGGGCGCCACCTTCCAAATTCCAGCTGGTCTTGTAGGTCCTCGCGGAAGGTCGAGAAACCAGCAGCTCACGTGAATGGAACCTACCTTTAATTGTGCCTTCACCTGTATATTTAAAGCTTGCAAAATTTTTACATAAACACATACAGAATACACATAAATAAAAGAGGCAGTAAATTTTTAAAACACATATAATGAATCTGTTTGGCCCACATACAACAAAATGGCGAGTTATCAGACAAATAGTTTAAAATTACAATAATTAAGAAAAATCCTTGAACGTTCGGGGAAAACGACGCCGCTGACTCACAATATTTATTCTGCTATATATCTGTGTGGTCAATGGCGTAGTTTACAAGAAAAATACTATTTTAATATTGTTTTACAAACATTAGCGATTGAAGATCGCTTTTAGGTTATCTACAAAGAGTTCAAAATCGCGAAATTCTGCAAGTTGACGCGAGCAAAAAAAGGTTTATTCCTTTTCACTGCACCACAAAAAAAATCTGATCTTTTTACCTTGACGGTTGTAAGAGACAGGCACAATGTACGGCAATTTTCCAATTGCGTGGTCGAAAATACAGGGGCCAGGAAAACAACGCTTTTCGGGGTAGCGTTGGAAGCAATGAAGCTGTTACGCCCCTGGAGGGATCCAGACTGGTTTCCACTGGGCCAGCTAGCGTAGACAGAAGATACTCTTTCGAACAACGGGAGCAAACCAAAGTTCCAGCAACGCACTTGCACGATATTTATTTATTTATTTATTTCCTTTTTGCCTCACACCAATCCGAACTGAGTTCGACAGGAGCAATTAGAAACTTTAATTGTCCACAACCATGGCGTTCCTTCTGCTATCACTTATTTCTTTATCCGACGGTTACGTCGATTAACGTTTGCCCTGCAGCAAACAAAACGGTACGGTAATAACGTAAGATAGCCAACGCCGCGAGGAAAAGGAAAACAAACAATCTGCCGGCTCACCCGCTAGTCTCGATAGTCTGGCTTTCACTTTATAAACGTTTACGGGCCTCGACTGATGTTGTTTTCAAGGACCCGGAGTGGCGGAGATCTAAATGCCGACTGAATCAAAATGCCATGGGAATCTCACGTCTCCCCTCAAAATTGCACAACATGACGAAATCATATGGAAGAAGTTCGAGAAGGAATTTTGTTTTTAACGCTCGGAATTCCCAGAAGCGTTCAAGGTTTAGCACGAAAGAAAAACAGGAGCTTGCGATTAACACAAAGAGCTATTGACACAATTTGAACTTCGACAGACAAAACAAAATACCGAAAATAGTAACCCAAAATAAGAATTTAATTAAACAGCGATATTAATTCCTACGAAGCGGCAAACGAATCACGGAACTACCAAAGTGTGCGGCAAATTTAAAAATCACATAACAGTCTTCTATGTTTACTTGTTTGAAGCTATGTACATAATGTACTAGTGAATATGTAATACAAAATGGGTTGCTAGTATTTGAGTTTGTCTGTTAAAGAGCTTACCTAATATTGTGGGAGATAGATCAAGTTTGTTTGTACAGACATAAGAGACCCTCGAATATCTACAGCGCCGCATTTCTTGTCACCTGAAATTATTTATTGGTGTATTTTTACATTGAGCATTCTTGTTATTATTTGTGAATAGTTCCCTTCAATTTAATTTGCAATTAAGTTCCAAAATTATAATAATTATTGTTAATTATTTCAGTAAGTATTAAGTATAATGTTATTAATAAATGACTAATCGAAAAGTAACATCTGAACTTCCTATGCACATATTAAGTTCGAACTGGTTTATTTGGTTTAGAGTAAGATTTCAACTAGACATTGTGACGATAAACTTTCCAGGCTTCATCCGAGTTTGATATGTCTAGTGTAGCAGGAATACATTTGTACAATGTATACCACAACTTTCTTCATACGAATTCACACAAATTTACACTTTCGCTAACAGGCACATTGAAGTCTGGGACAAGATTTTGGAAACAAAAAATTGCATGCTGCAAAATTATTATATAAATTTTAGCAAATATAGTTAATAGTTAGAATTTCCTTGAATGTAGTTATATACAGGGTGTCCCAAAACTCCTGGGACATAGAGCTACCACGTATTCTAGAGGTCAAAAGAAGTCGATTGGACCCAACTTTGTCATATACCAAAATGTACCGTTTGCCCGTGAGAGGAGTTCAAAGTTTACTTAAAAAATCACATTTTTGTATGCTGTTCAGAAACGTGTGAACCAATTTTAATGAAATTTGGTACCTGGGCACTTCAAAGGAAACCACTAGTTTCAGTAACGAAAGAAACCCAAAGAAAATTAGAGAAGGGTTATAACCACCCCCACCCCCTGATAAATTTGTTCAGAATTTTTTTAAGGATGATGATACGATTCTATGTTTTTTAAGGTGAAGACTTATTCATTAGCTTCATTTTTTAACTCTTGTAAAAACTCCGTAGTTCGTATAGTTTCGAAGAAAAAAAATGTTTACTCAAACACTGATAACCGATATTATTATTGCAGGTTTAATTGTATTACAAAATTTAGTTGGCCGTAGACACAAAAATAAAACTTTTTTACAACAAATGTTCAATGTGACCTCCACCTTCATTGATGCAAAGGTCAACACGACGTAAAAAATTGAAATGCACCCTTCTTAAAACATCGTCGTTTTCTCGTAGTGCGCTTACACCATTTTGAATTCTGTCCCACAGTTGTTCAGCATTATTAATTTGTACCTCGTATACTCGTATTTTTAACGCTCCCTATATGAAGAAGTCACAAGGATTTAAATCTGGAGACCGCGGTGGCCATTGAATGGGTGCTTCTTGTCCCCTACCAATCCATCTACCAGCAAACTGTTCATTTAGATATTCTCTTACGGCACGTGCAAAATGAGGTGGTGCGCCGTCGTGCATGAAAAACATGTTTTGACGCAAATTAAGGGGCAAGTCTTCTAATAACTCTGGCAAAGTTTCTTGGAGAAAAAGAAGGTAACTAGCGCCATCCAGACGATCAGCCAATCGGAACGGTCCAACCAAAAAATTGTCGATAATTCCGACCCAGACATTAATTTTAAATTCTCGTTGATAATGTCTAGCTTTAACAGCATGTGGATTTTCATCTGCATAAATATGTTCATTGTGTAGGTTTGTCGTGCCACGACGCGTAAAACAAGATTCATCAGTAAACAAGATATTAGTGTGGAATCCATCGTCGACTATATATTCTGGTACTGATCTCAGGATTGTTATCAATCCTTTGAAGAACTGCTTCTTCCACAATGGGTATTCGGGCTTGTCAAGGTCTTCCAGTGTTAAATCTGGCTGGCTGCAAACTTCCTGTATCTCGAAGACGAGATTCGATACGAGCAAAAGTTTTGTGATTTGGAATTGTTCGATTTGGATATCTCTCTTGATACACGCGGACACTCTCGCGGCAGTTACCTTGACAGTATCCAAGAACTAATAACATGTCGGTCTGCTCATTAAAAGGGAAATCCATATTTGATAGCGGCAAAAATAACAGCAGCAGCAACAACAACAATTAAAGCAGCAAAGATGGTTACAATGACAAAAAAGAATACAAAAGGAACAAACAGTGAACAATTATTGAAAAGTTTACTGTCAACAATCAACTGAGATGATTATGAATTTGTTTCCTATCAAAATTATCAGTGATAATTTTGATAGGAAACACAAAAATAAAACAAAGGTGATAATTTATCACCTTTGTTTTATTTTTGTGTCTACGGCCAACTAAATTTTGTAATACAATTAAACCTGCAATAATAATATCGGTTATTAGTGTTTGAGTAAACATTTTTTTTCTTCAAAAAATGAAGCTAATGAATAAGTCTTCACCTTAAAAAAACATAGAATCGTATCATCATCCGTAAAAAAATTCTGAACAAATTTATCAGGGGGTGGGGGTGGTTTTAACCCTTCTCCAATTTTCTTTGGGTTTCTTTCGTTACTGAAAGTAGTGGCTTCCTTTGAAGTGCCCAGGTACCAAATTTCATTAAAATTGGTTTACACGTTTCTGAACAGCATACAAAATGTGATTTTTTAAGTAAACTTTGAACTCCTCTCACGGGCAAACGGTACTATTTGGTATATGACAAAGTTGGGTCCAATCGACTTCTTTTGACCTCTAGAATACGTGGTAGCTCTACGTCCCAGGAGTTTTGGGACACCCTGTATAAAACTATACTACAGGTCATTACAGGCCCAAGGCTCCTTATAGTCCGCCAAATATACAATACAAAACATTATTATTATTAACTTTAACAGGTTTTATTAGATTTGTGCTGCTTTATTGTTACGTATTGCGACCTGATAACACATAATATTTGAAACCTGTTTCTTGTCTTGCTTTATCTTAACTTAACCGTATTTTGTAAATGTGTAAGTAACTACAAGCAAATTTCGTTAACAAAGTAAATAAAATTTCGAAAATGACTAATGATACTGCATATACATTTCTTACTAACAATTAATGTCCCCGCTAACTCATGTGAATGTTTAATGAATGTCGTTCTATGTATAAAATACTGCGAAGGCGTACAAATTGAACGGCATTACAATTTTACCATAACCTGCTTACTGGATTGAGTTTGTGAAAGTTGAACTAAGCCTTCATAAGCTATTGTTAAAATTATTATACCGTCTACATATAATATAATACTCGAACTATTCTGCGGTTCAGATTATAGTTAAATCTCCCCGTTTGGATAACACATATTTAAAATGATATCTTGTGCCTCTTTTGAGCCACATTTATTACAACTCAAACCAAAAACTTATGTCAATAGTATCCATCCGCGTTTGAAACTTTTGGTAACAAAATTTGTAGTTTGTTTTTTCTTGCCTTACTTCGTTGAAATTTATATTTATATTTTAATAATAACAATAGACAATTTTAACAGGTATTTATTTACTTTCTGTGCTTTATATGTATTTCAACATTTTACATGTCAGTTTCGAAAGCATTTTATAATGTAAACATTGTGACGCCTAGTTGACCGACGACGACGCTAAAGTTTAATTAACATCAACAATCTGCAAAACAACAAATTTATAAGCAAGGTCCAGGTATCAAGGACAAGGGTCGACCAGCCGCAATCGAAGAAGGGTGGTTCGAAATATAATCCTAGGCGCCACCTGTTTAAAAAAACCCTTATTCCTCGAAGATGACTCTGGTAAACAGGAACCTTCCTGGAGAACGGACTTACCTTGCTGGATAATACTAAACTTATTTTACAAGACCCAATAAAACACAAGAGTAATTGACAGAATTCCAAAATATAATAATCGAGAATATTAATTATTCAATACAGACAAGATTATATAAGGATCTTGACAATACAAGTTGTCACGAATGAATAACACAAAAAAAATCAAAATCACAACCCTAAATTGCATATATGTACAAAAATATATATATGAATATACATAAAAAAGAAAGAGCGGACCACAGTACGTCACTGTCTCTGATTTAATTTTATAAAACAGAATCTAAACTAACTTTCTAGGGAAAACAATAATGCGTAGATCGAATAAATTAGGAAGTGTTTATTTATTCACTTCAAAAAAAACATAATCATTACCACCGAATTTCCGACTAGTATTCACGGTATCACAAGGCCTCGTATACGCAATAACTAACTTAATTACCCAAAATTTAATGGTATATACGCTCGGACAATTCCAAACTTACGCAAAATTCCCCCTTTTTAGTGAACTCTAAATCAGAAATTTAGTCTCGTAATCTGCAGACCATTTAACAAGTTCTCGGTGTACATAAAGTTATTATAATATGAAACAGAATTCTCCAATTAAAATATTGAACTTAATTAAAAATAGTCGAGTAGTTATTATATTTCAACAGAATAATGCCTACGCAAATAAACCGAGTTGTAATTATTCGTCCTCTGCTGGTTCTCTGATTTCTCGAAAATTTCGTGGAATTATCAACCCAATGTATGAAAGTTAAACAGTTGGTTAACAGACCTTGAACGTAGGATGTCCTCGTCTCACACCTGACACGCAACGAACTCGCTCCGCACACCCGCTAATCAATCCATGTAGCTCCGATAACGATATCCTTGTACTGGAGTTATCGGTCTTGCGAATTTTTCCACGTCGTTTTTAAATTCGAATCAATTTCCTGATGGTTCCACTCTTCCGGCTGCTGTTTGATGCCTAAATAAATTCAACTGTCTTAGACAAGAAAAAAGTCGAATAAGGACCTTTCTAAGCTTACCATACGATGTTAAATTGGCAGAAGAAAAACTCTCCAAGAGTGCACTATATTAGGATTTCTCTCGGGAAAAATTTACTATCACTTTACCGTGTTTAAGATTCCCCTAATCACTTGAAAATTCACAAATTGGAAGAATCTTCCGAGTCGTAACGACCTTAAATAAAATTCAAGTCTGCACTTCTTGAGAATTGAATACGTTCTCCCTTAATCCAACTTCCGCAGTCCGAGAATCGAAAGTTCACGATCGATGTGCAGAACTCAATACGAGAACAAATTTTTGAATTCAAAAACCCGAAGTATGCCGTCCAAAACGCTGTAATGGGAATACACTTTTGATATACACTATGCGTCAGAAATCACACGTTACAACATTTGCAGTTAGCCAAACTGCACAATCGATCTTGATTTCGGACTTGGCTCTGTAAGGTATATTCAATTTACGTTTATCATCACAGAAGTGTAAAAATATTATATTATGTGATGTCAATGCATGATTGTGTTCTAATAAGCGTAGTTAGATTTTTCTGGGTGTTTATATTTGTATGAGCATAGATGTTCTTTGTATATCTTATAAACATTTCTAATTGTTTGGTCTTGTTGAAATTGAGTCTATTTTTATTAT
This sequence comes from Limonius californicus, assembly GCA_014611495.1. NCBI lineage: Eukaryota > Metazoa > Arthropoda > Insecta > Coleoptera > Elateridae > Limonius > Limonius californicus. Next base: position 11,739 of record JABXWE010025831.1, read on the forward strand.
TAAAATATAAAATTTGTAGTGTTTGTAGCCGCTAATGAAAGTTGCATCCCCAGTACGCTAGATAAGTAATTGATAATTCAATTGCAATACTTAAATATTATTTTAAAGTTTTGATAAAGGTTTTTCTATTATTAGTATTATACAAAAAACAACTTTGAAATACTAACGAAAATATCGGTTTTGCGCCTCTATGAACTTAAGAAAATGGTTTCCGCAAACATGGCATTAAGAGGTATGTGCGTGTGCATGAAACTTGTGTTTTAACCGCTTCGCTAACCTGGCTGGGGTTGGTGAGTTTCTGGCAGAAACATTTGAAAATGGGCTTCTGTCGGAAAAGATGTAAAGTTGTCTTTCTAGAGTCACTGCAATGAGAAACACATTAAAAATCCCTACTGCAGTTGGAACTATCCCAGATAGGCAAAATTCTTAATTAGGATGGAAAAAGCCAATAACGGCCGCAGTGCAAAACGATGCTTGGAAAACCGCGTCCTATATCTCTCCCAGTCAACCCCGTAAGTTGAAAAATTAAGGCTATGTTAGTTTAGAAGTAGTTCATAATTAGTAGTTAATTGATATTAAACAGAAAGTTGCAGGATTGTTGACTTTCGGACGTGGCATGCTAGATTCTAATTGAACCGATTTTCGAAACAGTAACTCCGCTAATTATAATAATTTGCATATCTACATATACAGAGTAATGCTTGATTTACGATGATATACATTATGCCATAAAAGTACAAGTTTTAGAAAAAAGAAATATGAAATCGGTCATCTACTTTACATGCTGCTCAGGTATTGTTTGTCTCTGCTAATACCATCTGGTATTTTTCATCATTACTTTTTCCACGTGCTTAGTCTGTTTACTGTGCGCTCCTTTTACTAACGTAACCATGAGAACACACCGACAGCGATTGCAATCCCTCTGCACACTCTGCTTTCATTATTTATCTTTCTTAATACCGGGGTTCGTGCTGCAAGTATCATTTCCGCATTTATTAACTGCAGTTTTTTTTCATAGTTAGTACAGCTGCAGTCTTTTAGCAGGAAATCCTTCTAACAAACTCTCGTAATGGTAGTCTGTGCACATGCACATGCGGTACAGCATCATGGATTCACACATTTGCTTCATAACAAATTAATTGTTGGCTGTAGTAAATGGTTTATTTTGCTTATTTTTATTTTTAGGATACCCTTAAAGAGGGAAAACCACTACTTAGGTAATATTTTTAAAACTTTAGTACAAAATTTTGTAACTTTTAAGCACATAACAATATTACGTAACCGAAAACAAGAAATAAATGCGCGGTATCCAATACAAGAAATATATAGCGTGGAGCGGAGTAACAATGAAACGAAATCTAAAGCTTTCAAAAATATATTTATAAAAATTCGTCAACTTACCATTTTTGCGTTAAATGTATTTTTCTGTGGTCTTTCGTTTAACAGGTGATTGTTTTACAACGTACGGCATTTTTCGTATTAAACAAATGAAATCCCTATTGGGCATTTTATCTGGAATTAGGATACATATTAAATAACACCTACCGGGGAAAAGTGAAACATAGCTCTAAAATCTATACCTGCTGTCCAATTGCAATTTCAAGGGTATATAACACATATATTTTTAAAATCCATTCTTGAACAAATATAAGAGCAAGGAAGTCCTTGTACCTCCTGATGCATATTTTTCTTTTTCGGAACATATACATTTTTTCTATTACTTGTTTTTCTACTAGCGACTTGTGTGCTGCTTCAACACTCATCACAATATGTCTTACGTTTTTTGGTATAATTTGACTAAAGTTTAATATTTTCCCTTTTTTCATTATTAACTATTTTTAATAACAACTGTTATTTAATAAGTTTGACTGAATATACGTTTTCCTTCATTTATTTATTGTACGTATAAATAATTTTAAAGGATAATTTGAACTATATTTGAAGTTAACATAACAAATAATATTCATATGGAGGAAACCTTCATTATGAATATATAATTGATAATTTTGTAAAATAATTGCGCATGAAAAACATAAAGTTGCGGTTTCACATTTTTCTCAAAATTTACGTGTTTCACTTTTACCCTTGCTGACCCTATTTAGCTTTTTAAAGAATATACAGTGAAGCCTGCAGATTTTGCCGCTATCGAGAGAAAGATTTAAAGTTTATAATAATACTGTGATCTCGGTATTGTAGTAATGAAGTACAATTTGGTGGCAAAAGTTGTAACTGAACCCTAGAAAAAATGTATAAATTTGGATGTGCATGGCAGTTGTCAATAACCAAAAAGACTTTTCTTTTTTTTTTATTATTTGCTTGGTTGTGATTAGAGAACGGAATATATGCAGTCGATTATTGCGGAAATATGCGCATATATATAGACACTATTTTTTAAATATATGCAGTAAATTCTGAAAATATGCACTTGCATATGTAATAGCATATGTTCAAAATCGACTTTAAAAACGATTTATAATAAATTCATAAATGTTAAAAAGTTAGAATTCACAATAACAGAACATTCTTAATACATTTTATTCTATTAACAAAATTACAGCAATGCATAATAATTAATTATACTTATAGTTGTCACTACAAATCAACTTATGCTAAATTTTAAACTATGATTCATTATCATGAAAACAACTTAAACTAAATGTTTTTCAAAATTTTCAAGAAGAAATGTATGTCTTCTATCGGTAAACATGTATTTATAAATTGAAAACGATTGTTCAACATCTACCGACGTGCATGGGGCATTTATAAATTTTGAAATTATATTAGGATCTAAATTTAATTCTTCTACAAATTCGCCATTGTGAACTCTATTTATGTCTTTTAAAACAGCATAACCGGGATTCTTTTTCATTACCGAATTAAATTTTTCCAAAATAATTGCCCCTTACATTTTTACACGAATTTTCAAACCGGGTTACCAGCTCCAAAGATTCGTTTAGAGTTATTCCTTGTTTTTCGAACTCTGTTATTGACTTTGACACAAAACTGTAGTTGCCTTTAATGAATGCCACTTATTGTGCTACTTTTGATGATTTAATTACTTTTTTGCAATTTTCAACTGCAATACTACTCGAATCGTTGATTTCGTGTATGACATTTTTATCCCTGCAAAATTATCTGCATAAAAAATAGCAGCCTCCAACCATGTACCCCATCGGGTTATAATTGGTTCGGGGGGAGATGAGTGTTTGGCAGTTTTTCTTTATAAAATTGAACTTTTAAGTGAGTTTTAAAAATACTTTTTTTGCGTTATTAATTAAATCATTAATCAATGAAAATTGGTTCCTAATTTCTTCAGCTATTCAGTTAAGTCCGTGTGGCATACAAGTAATGTGAATTACATTCGGGTAAAATATTTTTAAGTTTCCCCCGGCTTTTACCTAGTGCTGTCAAATCCGTTACATTTTAAAATCCGGATTTCGGATTTTAAATTATCCGGTATCCGAATAATCCGGAATCCGCGGGATTTTTACTATCCGGATAAAATCCGTCTTGCAAATCCGTTATCCGATAAATTCACTATCCGGATTCATCCGGAAAATCCGCTATCCGGATTTTTCCGAAGAATCCGATATCCGGATATATCCGAAAAATCCGAAATCCGGATTTACCCTAAATAATCCACTATCCGGATTTTTTTAATCCGATATTCGGATTTAAGCAAAAATCCGTTTTCTGAATTTATCTGCGTGCGTTTATTTATTAAATTAAATTAAACATTTAAGTAGATCTACATAAATAGAGTCTGCATTAATCTGGCATGTAGAATTTGTATGAATATGCAATTAATTCAGATAAACATAGGAGAAAAATTGTAGCCATATGCGTATTCCAGTAAAATCGCTGTCTATGTTGAAGTTCCTCATTTTAAACTTAATTATTCATAATTAATGATAAATCTGTTATAAATATATTATCTGGATGTATTCGTTATCGAAATCCGGATCTCTGTAAGAAATCCGAAATCTGGATCTCTGTGAGAAATCCGAATCTCTGTGAAAAATCCGAAATCTGGATCGCTGTGTAAAATCCGAAATCCGGATTGCTATGAGAAATCCGAAATCCGGATCTAAACTTAAAATCCGAAATCCGGATAAATCCGTATAAATCCGAATACAGGATTTTTAGCTTTCACAAAATCCGGATCTTCGCATCAAAAAAATCCGGATATCCGAAAATCCGAATCTGGTTGCCAGCTCTACTTTTACCATATAAGGGGCAGCATCCGTAATCATCAGCAAAATGTTATGAACAGGGGTTACTTCGGTAGAAAAAAATTGGAAAGCCCTTCTTGAATAAAACACGTTAGTGTTAAATTGTTGGTTTTTTCTGGCTGTTTCGAGTATTAAATATGAAATTTCTTTTCTATTTCGTGAAGAATTCCAACTAGTAAATGAGCAACATAGCGACCACAACTATCAGTAGTCTAGTCAACTATAAAGTAAAAATGATTACTAACAATAATTTGCCTAATTTGTGACAATGTTTCAACATAACAAGAATCTACATACTTTTTTCTAAGTGTGCTTTCATCTACAATGTTGTATTAACAATATTTTTGAAACAAATATTTTAAATTGCTGTTTCTTAATTTATATAATGGGATGTTTGAAGAAACTAATGCCCTACATAGATCTTGATTGAATTCGTCTTGTTGTGTTCGTGTAGAACATACTACTCGCAACGCTCTGTCTTAGGGATACCTGTAAATTTTTGGATTTTTTCAGCTTTTGGCATTTCCCAATATGCCCACATATTTTAGCCTGTTGATAAACTAGAAACTTTTTTCACACGATATCTGTATAAATAATAGTTATCATTTAATAATAAATAGTAAGATAATACGAGTAGTTAAACAAAATAATTTCCACTAATAAGGATAAATATCAAATTTAGTTATTCTGGAGTAGTTATATAAAAACATTAAGAATACAATTTAGAAATGAAATTATATATAAACAAAACTTACTGTTTTGATGCAGGCCCGGCAGAAGATTTTATCCCCATCTATTATTAGTTCAGGATAAGGTTTAATCCATGATTTTTCCAGGAGACATTGTTGTGATCACAGCAGTAAAATGTAACTCGCATTTTGAAAACTACAGTGTTAGAGCACCTGTATATTTCTGACTAAATTAAGAAATTCGTCTAATGGGCAAGGTAAGATTCAAATTTAACCCAAAAGGGATTAGGGATTTGCTACTTTAAAGACACTAAAGATTGTAAATAATTCGGAATTTCCCGTAATCCCGTATTGATTGAGTAAAGCATGTAATTTAAAATAGCTATTCATACTCAAGCTACTCTGAGAACTACATTTTAAATATTAAAGGTAAAGATTTATACAAATACAATGAACTTCACCAGAAATGCATCATAAAATAGTTGAAACATTCTAGCCAAAGCCTTAAACTACAATGGCAGCAAATTACTAATAGCAAGCACAAATACTTTAGAAAGAATGAAGTGTTAAAAGGGATTTAAACGTTCAAAGAAATATTACAATATTCAAGATCTATCTACAATAAACAAGAGCTTACTGCAGAACCTAGTGTTTACCCAACTTCTGAGAAAATTAATTACGTTGAGAACAAACTATCTGCGACCTCACTCATACAAAATGCAAAACAAACTATGATGCTATAAAAAACCACTGTTACGTAAAATTGGAAACCAATCGGAAAAAAAAATAAAAATATCAAATTTATACAAAAATATAAAATTTATGCTTAAATATGCATAAAACATCTAAATATGCAGACTTTACCTAAATATGCAAAATATGCATTAATTAACTCTAAACACTGTGACTCGTCCATATTATCAATTGATTTGCAAGATACGCAAAAATTACATTATATGCAGTTTGCATCAAATCCGTTCTCTAGTTATGATGTTCAACCGTTCATTAAGTAAATCAGCAGTCCTCCATGCACGCCGTAACACATGCAAATTTGACTTTAAATTTTTTAAACATCCTGGTTGAGCTGACTTGCCAATTAACAAACGCTTCAATTTTTCATCGGCAGCACTAGCTGCTAATGAAATACTGAGCCTACAATTTGATATTTTTTCACTTTTACGTACATCTCCATTGATAGCCAACGTTAGAGCTGGCATAGCTCTTTAACAGAAGGCCGCATTCGTTTGCATTAAACACCTTCGATTAGATGAAACCTACACTAAACTTCGGAGAAGCAATACGTAATTTTTTCACAACTTAGTGGATCTACGATATTAGAATCACTTTCTGCAATATTCTATTCCAACCCAACTGTTAGAATTTTATAATAGATAGGAATTGGAAGTCGGCAACATAAATCTGGATCAAGAAGTGTCCGTGTCTAAAGAAGTTTAAGGACCACTATTTCACACTATTTAAATTAATAGAAAGATTATGATACAAGAGCACTTCTATACTGAATTTTAGAATCAGCTATGTTTGGCGCGTCCGGTCGTTTAACACGTGAGTCCCACGATCCAAAGCAGTAATAAAATGTCCAGGGATTTGTTCAACCAAATTAATGCAGTTAATTGTTGCTTGTTGTATCCAAATCTGGGGCACACATAAGTAAAGTCAGCTATTAATATGACGTTCCGATAAGAATACATCATTGATTGATCATTAAATTCATATGAGTAATGTTAAAGTATTAACCTCTAAATTGTTTCAAAGTAAAATCCCGTAATGTAGTTTCTTGTTGTAATTTATTCTTCCATATTAATATTTTGAAGCACTTCCGTTTATTTATTTATTTATGATTAATTACATTATTTCTTGTAGATTCCTAGTTTTCTACAAGTGACATTGACATTTGGGTTAACTTGGCAAAATACATTTATCAAGCAGCTATAACAATTGACAATCTACAGAAAAAAATGAAGAACCCACGCCGACTTTCTAAATTTCCATAAAATGGAATTCTTCGGAGATTTTCACAATTTCTCGTACATAAGTGGAAGAAAACACATTAAATACCTAGATAAACATTAATACATTTATTTTAACTTGAAAACACTAACTTATAATCACAAAATACAAATTTAACGTCCTTTCATCTTGGTGGTCAACGTTTTTGTTCTTCAAGACACAATTCATCATTTTGTAGCGAGTTGCCTAGCAAGTAGCAACTACTAGATACAAGCAAATTTGTGTCCTTAAGGGGCTCCTCCAATCCGAATTAGCATTAAAATTGACCAAATTAATTACAAATATCTAAGTACTATAATTTTCTTATCACTAAAATTACCCCAAAAAGGTATTCCTTACAATTTTACAAAAAAACGCATATCTCACACGGCGTATTTCTGATAAAGAATTTGGCAATTGACAAATAATTTACATTAAGTTATAAATAAATTATTATAAACAAATTCAGTGTTAATCAGAATTAACATAAAGTTTCCTCACACACATAAAGACATGACTACATACATATTTTGCTCAAAAGAAAAAAATTAAATTCATAAATTCACAATTATAGCTCCGGAATGCACAAATAAAATTGAAAAGTATCCTGTATGCCTTTCTAAAGATGAATACCAACCAAAACAAGCAGCTTTACTATCGACTAACCAAGTTGTACAGCTTTACGAAACCGAAATCAAGATCGGAAACACTAAATTATGTCGTATTGGACTTATATGTGGTTAAACAACCTACTTTCTTATAGGATAGCTTAATATAGTTTTATTAAAGTTAGCAATAGGTTAAGATATCTCAATTAGAACATGTTGTAACACAGCAATAAACATATATATATATATATTGAGATGGTATTGCGTAGCTTAATTAGTTAATTATTTATATAAATAAAGGATACATGCATATTAAATCACATCTTAAGGGTTGTTTCTTTTGTGGAAGGTTTCTTTCGATTCACTTTGATACAGACTTGTTTCTTGTTCGATTGAAATTACAGTTGAGGCATATGCTATGGTGTCCTGTACACAAAGAATGAATTATATTTAAAATATTCTTTATAAAAAAGTAACCAACACAACAAAATATTATAAAGGTGACTTCAGGTCCAACTCTAGGATTTTAATTCATAATCACCTTATATGAGATTATTTGAAGCTGTCCGGAAGGATTTTATTTGTAGCAGTTTGGAGATCAGATATGGATGAAAATTAGATTCTTGAGAAATGCAGTTTGTGTTACTGAAATCAAATTGTGTGTTATAAGTGGCGTCAAAATATACCAACAACTTTATGATTAATTTATATGTTTAGATTTATTTATTTTAAAATTAATTTTAATATCAAAGTTACTCTATTGCAAAATTCTGGTGTATATGTATGTATCTATAGAGATATTATTATTATTAATGTTTTTACAAAAGAGAATCAATAATTTTTTTGGTCTTGATAAAAATAAATTGTAAAACCGTATAAAAAGCTTTTCCATTTATATTAAAAAGGTTTAAAATGTGTTACTACAAAGTTTTGAAAATCTATTTATAAGAACTGCATACCTGAGAACTCCTAGCTGTTTTAAAAATAAGCATCGAATAGAAGGACATCTACGAGACGTCGGGGAAATTTTCCTGGGGTGCAGCTTGGAGAGCCCAGAATCCTGTTGAGGCTGGCATTACCAAAGTAAGTCTAGCAATTACCAATAAGGAATGATTAACGATAACTTCGGTAAGAAGAACGTATAACATCGTACCTGTGAACGTCAATTTTACCTTTTGTGGATGATATTAAAGTGTTTGGGTTTACTTAGAAAAATAATTCATATAGCACCAGCCGATTGTAATTGCATGGTAGCAAGAGAAATTAAGTAATTTATTCTTACCAATGTATGTCATGCGAAGTAAGCAATTTTGACACATTCTGAACCGACTATCTGAGGTGATTTTTGTGCTCTACCGAGCTAACAACCGTGGTATTTGTATTGGTATAGATATTGTATAAACTTATATCGGCTATCTCATATTTAGCCTGGCGCTCAAAGTTAAATTGTATTTCATAACTTCTGAAAACACTTATTAAATTTTATGTAATTATAAGATAATTGTCAAAACCAACATAATTTATAATTTCATTGATTCTTTAAAATACTGTCACTATAATTCATCTCAATATATATATATATATATATATATATATATATATATATATATATCTGTAAATTAAAGTCTAGTAATTGGCAAGTATATATAAGAGCGAAATGAATTATAACTTTACATATCCTTAAAAATAGAAATAACTTCTGTACCGAAAATAGTGTCCCAGGCATTCCTACAAGGAAAATCAAACCCAAATTGAATATACATATACTACAGGTTATATTCATTATTTATCAAAGTGGTATGACATAACAAAATACTTGAAGGTATCATTAATGTTGGGACAGGTACTTGCAGGTACCGATACCGAGGTATATGTATATAAATGTTTTCTAAAGTTATAGTGTGGATGTACAATACATATAAAAAACAGTGCGTATTGGTAATATATAAATCCTTAAAACCATAGGTAAATATTCTGAACTCGAAATACGAAATAACATTCAAAATGTATTTTGCAATATATAATATAGACTTCCCTAATTCCATAATCGTTAGCATTGGAAAAAATATTTGTCTTGTAGTTTGTTAATAATAGCTTTTTATGTACATAGAAAACATTATTGCGAAGCAATATTTTTGCTCATACGAAGCTGGACGTGCTAGTGAACTTAATTCATATCCTGGGTGACTCTAATATGACATCTCCAGACGCATAATTATAGAAAAAGTGGACCGCGTCCTAGTTCCCACAACCTTTAATTATTCAAAGCACAATATTCATCGGGTAGTAAATTGTAAACAGCGTTATAATCGAAAAACTGTTCTATAATTTACAGCATCCGCATAAAAATTTCTTACATATTTAAGAAACACACCTTGCGCGCTCATGCAACAATTAAACGATATTAGCTTCTAGAAACTAATATAATAATCTAGTGTTCAGATATTGGTATATTTCATTATAATCAATGAAAAATTATATCCAATATATATCCTAGTTGGTGTAATTAAAAAAATACATGCAAGAAGAAATATTCAATTATCAAATTATTAATTTGGAGTGGAATGTATATCCAATAAAAATGGTAAACATGATAAATTTTACAAATGTTAAATAGATTTTCAAATAAATCTTTACCAGTTCCATTTAGATATTTAGGTACAAAGGTACTTTTCAAAAGAAATTATGTACTTACGTTGGTCAAAAACATACTTACTTAGATATATTAAAATACATAGGTACTGGTTCCGACTCGAAGGTTAATGAGCCGATTGCTGAATTTGTTCATAAAAATTCTACATTACAAAATACATGTAAAACGCTCAGTAGATCTAGGCGAAGAACAAATTGGCCTTCGTGACAGCTTTTATACGTGAGAGGTTTTATTTAGTTTATCAGTTTTGCTACAAAAATGTAGAGATCAAAGAAATGAAATTTACCTTTGTTTTATTGACTACGTCAAAGCTTTTGACTGCATAAAAGATGAAGAGCTAATAAATATCTAACTGCGAGAGACTTGAACAAACCTTTCATCACGCTAGCGAAGAACCCATGTGATCCAAACTCTGCAACAGGAAGACTTGAAAACATAATGACAAATTAAATACCTATTAACAAGGCGCACGGCAAGGATGTGTTTTGTCTCCACTACTGTTTAATCTACACTCCGAACAATTATTCGAAAACGCCTTAGAATATTTGGAAGACGAAATCAAAGTCAATGTCAGACTACTTAGCAACCTACGATATGCGAACGACACTGTCATCATTGTTGACTGTTTAGAGAGCTTGCAACGTTTGATGGATCGTAGAAGATACTGTTGGGTTAAAAATTAATATAGTAAAACCCAAAACAATGGTCTTTACTAGACTACACAAGCCACCTTAAATGTGTACTATAAACCTATTATATATATATATATATATATATATTATTATCTATATAAGCAGCAAGTGGAGAAACGCTCTCATAGATGTCCGAAATAAAAGAGGAGCCGACGCAGATACAGATCATCACCTGTTGATGGCAAAGATGCGGTTTGAATTCACAAAACATAAACAAAATTGCGAAAATATTAAAAGAAGAACATATGACATAGAGAAGGCTAGAAACCCAGAAACAAGAAACGCATTTACAGAAAAAGTGAGACGAAAAGTAGAAGAAACGAAGCAAATAATGACAATAGAGGAAATATGGCAGAAATGTAAAAGTGCATTTAATGAGGCAGGTAATGAAACCTTCTGTATTAGAAGGAAAAGTCGAGCAGAATGGATTAGCCAAGACACCTGGGAAAAGATAAAGGAAAGAAGGAAATGTAAAGAACGCAAACTTCAAGCTAACGACGAAGAAACCAAAATACAGGCACAACTGGCGTATACTAGACAAAGCAAGGAAGTAAAGAGAAGCATTAAAAGAGACAGACAAATACACATGGAAGAATTAGTAGAGAAAGCGCAAATAGCAGCCCACAAGGGCAACAGTAAGGAGTTATATAGAATAATAAGGAAGCTAGCAGGCAGAACAAACAGAGCAATAAATGCACCTATAAAGAACAAACATGAATAAATACTAAGTACAGTAGAACAACAGCTACAGAGATGGAGAGAACATTTTCAAGAAGTGATGAATATGGAGAGTGACGGCATACAACTACCAGAAGAAACTATAGGTCAGGAACTAGAAATAAATACAGACCCGCCAACTAAAGAAGAGTTAATGAGAGCAATCCAACAGATGAAAAGTGGAAAGTCGCCGGGAAGCGATCAGTTAACAGCCGACTTATTGAAGATTGATGTAACACTTACCGCTGATATATTACACCCCCTGATGGAAAAGATATGGATAGAAGAAACCTTCCCTCAAGATTGGAAAGAAGGTACAGTGGTCAAGGTGCCCAAAAAAAGGAGATCTCCAGCAGTGTAAGAATTGGAGGGGAATCAGTCTATTGAGTGTGCCGAGCAAGATATTTTACAGAGTAATCTTAAACAGAATAGAGCGAACCCTCGACACAGGATTAAGGAAAGAACAAAGCGGTTTCAGTGCTGGGCACTCCTGCACTGACAATATCAATACAATTAGGATTCTAATAGACCAATCACTCGAATACCAGGCACCACTACAACTACTATTCATCGATTACGAGCGGACATTTGACTCAATTAACAGAGAATACATTTGGGCAGTCCTAAAAAATAGAGGACTCCCAAGTAAGATTATAAAACTAATTAGAGCAGGATATGAGGGATACAAATGTCGGGTGTTACACAAAGGAAAGTTATCGACACCGTTTGAAGCAGCGACTGGAGTGAGGCAGGGATGTATCCTATCACCCCTATTGTTCCTAATTGTCATGGACAGTGTCCTGATAAATACACTGAAAGATAAAAAGTGGGGCATTAATTGGAGTTTAACAGGAACACTGCAGGACTTGGAATATGCTGACGACGTGTGCTTAATATCAAAAACGACGCAACAAAACTAAACAGTCTTCAGAAAGAATCGCGAAAAGCGGGGCTGAAAATCAATAAAGAGAAGTGAACTAACAAAGCTAAAAATCTTCAACGCGACGATTAAACCATTGCTACTTTATGGGTCAGAAACATGGTGCGTAACTAACAAAGTTAAAACTAAGTTGCAGTCATTCGTAAATAAGTGCCTAAGACACATTTTACGGATATGGTGGCCAGAAATAATTTCAAATGCAGAGCTATGGGCAAGAACGGGGCAAGAAGATATCAACAATGAAATAAAGAAGAGAAAATATAGCTGGCTCGGACATACATTAAGGAAATCCCGTGAAGAGCCATGTCGAGCAGTGCTGGAATGGAATCCGCAAGGGAAAAGGAGGCCAGGACGACCACGAACGACCTGGAGGAGGACTGTTGCAGAAGAGAGTAGGAAATCATTCGCACAGCTAAAACCAATCGCAGATGACAGACAACAGTGGAAAGAATTCGTAACCACCCTATGTCCCGCAAGGGAATAGTGGGAACTATTCTTATAAACCTATTGAATAGATAGACAAATTTAGCTACATTGGCGGCTGGTTAAGAAAAGAGTTGGATCTAGACCTGAAGATGAAAACAAGCACCTAGTCCGCTAGAGCGACCTTCTTGAAAATGAGAAATATGTTAGACAGAAAGCGGCTCAAACCGCTCAATTTGAAATTAAGGTACACATTTGTAAAGTGCTGTGCCTATTCAGTATTACTTTATGGAGCAGAGGCTTCTGCATTGGAAGTTAGTACTATGAACAAGTTCGAGACTGCACGGAATACCATGTTGATCATATTACTCGCAAATAATGAAATTCTTAGGTGCATGACCATATGTAGAGAGGGGATGTCAAGAAATGCAATATGAGCTACATAAGCGATTGGATTTGCAGTCAACAGAAAATCTACTAGGCCAACAGATCAGGACTAAATCATAGCAAGGCCATTAAATGGACCTTGTCAAAAAGAGCTGAAGAACTGCTTAAGCTAAGCAGGACACAGATTAAAACATGTTAAGGAACATCTCAGGAGGATTAAGAAATTTGATGGAGACACCACAGGTAGACTCTACAATGAGGAACCAGAAACACATCGATGCACGTCCTGTGCAATTGTTATGTGTTGGCAAGTACAAGACAATGCATATTCGGGCAACCATAAACGGAACCGAAGGACTTCAGTAGATACCTTGTGATACACCTGTGCACCATACTACAGAATACCAAGGGCACAAATTGAGTGGAATAGATAAGCAGGGTGAGCACAATAAGCCTTGTAGGCCGGAACCTATGATAGACAGACCCAATGAAGGAAAGAAATAGGTAGATAGTTGTTGAATGCAATTAAAAAGAGGAGAACCACCTATCTTGAATATGTCATGCGAAACAATAAATACTGCCTATTGGAATAGATTATAGACAGTAAAATATAGGGTCGACCAGAAGGCTCATGGAGTAACAATGTAAGAGACTGAACCCATTTAGACTACCACACGCTATTCAAGAACACATACCTGCCAACCTTCAAAAATGGAGAGGTAACTAAAGAAGACGAAGAAGGTACTGGTACCTAGCTACTCATACTTAAAGTTATATTTCCAGGCTGGGTGTTATTCTACTCGCCGAAGGACACAGTTTATTGAAAATCTGTTTTTTAGGTTTATTTAAAATTATTTATATTCCCGTGGTTCGCATTATTATTATAATTAGTATTTTCTAAAAGCAATTGTGAGAATTATATTAATATATAAGTCTATACAAATTACTAAATATACACAATTTTATTCTTTTGAGTCAAATTTACGTTTTAGTTAGGTAAATAAAGAAGATTTCCTTATTGTCATAAATAATGCTATGTCAATACTATTTGGTTAGTAACTACACTTTTGATGCAAAGCAGGTTTGGTTTTCAAATGTACAGCTCGAATCATACAGTATAAATAGGATGTCGTTTTTACTTTATAACAAACTGTACAATACGCAAATTATTGTACCTTGAAAGTACATTTTAATGAGTGTGTAAATAAATAAAAAATAAAACGTTAGTTAATGAATTTTCACACTGTATTTTTTACTTGTTTGGCTTCTATTGCTTGAATTCGGATATACGAGCCCCTACGCAAAATAGTTCGTCTAGTGCCATATTTTAGTCGACAAAAATTTTCAACTTCCATAACTTGTCTACCAAACGGTTTCTCAAAAGAATAAATTATTTCAATTTTATGTATATAAAATGCTTTTTATTTTGCCCTATATAAGATTTCGAAATAATTGCTAATTCTGAAAATAGTTAAGATCTTCATTGGAAGTACAAAAGCAGAACAGTTCGTCTGTTCATAAAATAACGCAAAATAGTTCGTCCGTCATTCAGTTTCTTAATCTTGGTTGGCCGAGAATTCACGTAAACAATTGATAGTCGGAACAACAAATGGAATAAGTTGTTCTGTCAAATAATATTGCTGCGTGACAGGTTTTGTGTTTACAATGGGTCGTGGAAAACCAGTGTCTGAAGAAGTGCGAAAAATTATTGTAGCAGGTCATCTAGACGGAAAATCTGCCTACCAAATAGCTCGGGAAATAAATCTACCTAGATCTAGCGTTCAAGCTACTATTGAGCATAACAGAGAAACTGGTAGTGTTGCAACACTTAAAAAAGCTGGCCGTCCTCGCATAACAACCCCAGCAGAACACAGAGTACTTAAAAAACTTGTTAAACAAATTCGCCGTGCTCGTGTAGCAGAATTAACAGTAAAATGGCGAGAAATGATAGGAAAAAATGTTTCCGTTGATACATGCAACAGGACGTTAAAAAGAATGGGTTTTAAGATTTACACGGTAAGTGACTAAAAATGTCTGCAACAGGCATTTGCAGTTCGGGGTATTTTGATTTTTCAGGCAAAGGAAAAACCGCTTTTGACGCTTGCACAAAAAAGCGGAGGCTGAAAGTTGCTAAAGATCATCAAAATTGGACAGTTCAACAATGGAGATCAGTTATTTGGAGCGATGAATCGAGATTTGAAGTTTCAGTTGGAGATGAACGAAAAAGAGTAATTCGTAATAAAAATGAAGCGTTTCACAAAGACTGCCTAAAGCGAAAGGTCAAGTTCCCAGCTTCATTAATGATATGGGGCTGCATGTCTGCAAGAGGCGTTGGTGGGTTACAGTTCATAGATGGAACTGTAAATGCTGCCAGATACCAGGAAATTTTAGAAACAAACCTAGTACCATCCATCCCGACTCTGCAAAGTGTTGACGACAGCTATATTTTTCAACAAGACGGGGCTGCCTGCCACACTGCAAAGACCATAAAGGCTTGGTTTTGCAGTAATAACATTCCCATAATGGAATGGCCGGCAAACAGTCCGGATTTGTCACCAATAGAAACTTTGTGGTGGAAAATGAAGAAAAAGTTTAGGCAGGATCCAGCGAGGTCAAAAGAAGATTTGCGAAACAAAATTCGGGCAGTTTGGGATTCCATAACCCCTGAAGAGTGTGAAGAGCTAGTGCAGACCATGCCACGTAGAATAAGAGCAGTTATAAACAATAAAGGCGACGTTACGCAGTGGTAGACGAACTATTGTGCGTCATTTTGTTAGCAGACGAAGTTTTCTGCTTTTGAACTTCCGGTGAAGTTTTCAATAATTGTTAGTATTAACGCTTAATTTAAAATGTTATGTAGGGCAAAATAAATGGCATTCCATGTACTTAAAATTTAAACAAATTGTTCCTTTCACAAACCGTTTAGTAGACAAGCGTGATAAGTGTAAACATTTTGTTGAATAAAATATGGCACTAGACGAACTATTTTGCGTAGGGGCTCGTATATTGGCAATTGTTTAGAATACTGCTCACGTATTTGGAGTTTTAAAGCGACGTAAATTACCAGTAAGGAGTTTTAAATCTGCTTTAAGGATATTAGTACAAAGACAGACTACTACGAACTTCAGATCTTAACTTTTCTAGCAAGTTTTGCGGATCTATTTACATTTTGGTTATAATATTTTAACAACTAAAAATACTATCCACCTTCGTCTAATGGTCACTTGCCAATTAAGACAAATTTACTGAACTTAAATTTTATTTTCATGATGATGTCTATTTTGCAAATACGTAGCTCTGTGGGTACGGTCGCGGATTACCATGCAAGATGACCTGAGTTCAATTCTTAAAATGGAATTGCGGTTCTAGGTCGGTTCAGCCTTAATGAGTACCGAGCGGTAACAGCTGAGATAATGGCAGGCGGCTGAAGCGTAGTTCTGGCCACACAAGCGTCCATGTAATGCCGACTGGCCATAGTAAAAGTAGTAGCTGTATTTACAAAGAGTGTATCCAAGGGGGAAAGGGGGGAGGCTGCTCCCCCCTTTCAAGGTTAAAAAATTTAATAATCAAACTGAAAAAATATAAACAACAAGTTTCTGAAAAATTGATTAATAGGTTGCTTGTTGGTATGTCAAAATTTTGAATGAAACTGATTACGAAATAGAGACCCTCGCGCCATCTGTTGAAAGTCATAAGAACTACAATCTGGTCGTGTATTATACACGTACAGGTTGTAGTTCTTATGATTTCTCACAGATGGATGTATAGTTAGCTCGTGGCAACAAGGAGCTTTCTAGAATAATCGCGTCTCAGTTCACGACGCATCAACAACGATAATATTCCAGAAGCTATTTACCTCGTACATATATAAGAGCGCGCGCATTTCGGTTAGTGAGTGCAGTTAAGTTACATTCACGCAAGGGTCGCAAGCTCTAGTTAGAAAATTTGCTAATAATCCTGGCAAACTACTGTATAAAACTTAATTTTATTAATAAATAGTGTTTTTCTTTTGTAATTGTGTATTATTGCATACTCCCCCCATGGACCCCTTCCCCCATGAAAGAAGTTGGATTCAGAAAGCTGCCCCCCCTTCCGTTTTGAGCTGGATACGCCCTAGGTATCTGCTATTTCTCTAGAGCGTCTTGACGTATAAAGGAATACTATTGTTATAACATGTTTTTTTAAATGTGGCATCTATCTAGAAATTCGTATTTGTTATATAAATTTATATTCACGATTAAAACAATACAGTTTACCACAAATTTAAATGGATTAAAGTAAGAAAAAATGTAGATTCTATAAAAATATTAAACAAGCTGTAATCAGATATGTACTTCACAGAAAAATGTTTAATTTGTGGATTTCTGCGATTGTTTGTATTTACTTTACTTACGCTAATATACCTATTGCTATATTTTTATATCCTTTCTATTGTTTTTTTTAGTAGATTACTTAAATGTTCACTACGTAGGTGGTAGGCGTTAGATGGTTTTAACAGAGAATGTATCACGCGAAAAATAACATTCATGCAATTTGGATTTCTTTAGGGGATTGATACAACGTATCAACTGATGAAATACAGGGTTTTATTATAGAAAATACAATGCTGTTAACCTGACCTAATTCTAGCGGCCTCTAATATTTGCGGATATATGTTACTACGAAGAATTTAATTTGCCGATATTCTATGAAAGAACTGCTGTGTTTATTAACTTTAAAACGTGAATATTTTTTATGTGGATTTTATAACTGGTTAATCAGAAAGTGTTAAATATAACCATGATTTTCTAGGGACCGTTATTTCTCAATTTTTTTTAAATAAAGTTCCATAATACTACAAATCATTATTTTTATTAATTTACTGAGCATTATATTTTTTAGCTAATAAAAACGTGTGTCGGGATGTAAGTTATGTACTTTGTAAATATGCCTAATTGCTAAGCAATCATGTAAATTTGTTCGATTAAAATTCTTAACGAGGATGTTTCATTTAAGATGGTTTGTTTGAGAATGAACCGTTGGATCTAGATGTAAGTAATCCAACTATATGTTGTAAAGCGAATTTTGTAAATTGCATCGATGACTGTAATGATGGTCCGATACATACTGATACATACAAATACGTGATTTATGTAGTGGAGGCGTTTTGATCTAGCTTTCTTTAACGTGAAACATGGGGTAACAAAAACGTTTAGACAGGTGGAAGTAATGTGGAATATTATATAGATGATGAGATATATTCTAAAACTTTACTGTGACATCAGCAAATCGTTTCGAATGAATTCCTGTGCAGATTTCAGTTAATATTACACACACGCAGTGCTTCTTTTGTGTCGAAACGCTCCGTAACGGCGTTCGGGCAGCTATTTTAAAATTGTACAGAACTTTGGAATGTACTATGAACTTCTTTTAACATAAGTACTTTAAATATCATTAAAATTAAAATATGCATATGATTTTTTCAATTGAAACCTTCTTCTCTACAAAGAAGCACTGCACGTACGTAAGAGATGTTTGATTTTATGCAATTAATTTTGCTACTTCATAGATGCAGAACTGCTTAATTAGTAGTTAAGTACACTATCTTTCCATCAATTACTTTTAAGTTCAACCCGATTTATGTTATCCTCCTATTTTTGCGAACTCTTCGCTGAATATAAAGCATATTATCATGAGTTCTGCAATTGCGGTTTCAACTTGCTGTATTTTACTGGCAATAAACAGAATTATAGCTGGATTAGATGGTTTAGATTTATTACCATACGGGTTCAAGGGTTGTCCGTTTACAACTTTCTTTTCCTATAGTTTTATTTGTTTCAAATCTTCACTGAGATGAACATTAGTGGTGATAGGTTTTGAACGGATTGGTGACAATGTATATTGTACATTCAATATATAGTGTTGCTTAAAATATGATAAATTATTACCACCATACACCACCCAATTGATACCGTTTTGAAAACTGCCCTCAATATTCTTCCAGTTGTGCTGATACATTGAAATTGCTGTTTTATTCATATTTAATTGCCATAAAAACTACATTTACCACTTTTCCAAGAAAAAGTAGTATTTAAAATTTGTCACAAAACTATAGGTTTTTCTTTAAAATTTCCATAATCAATATGAACTACAGATATTATAGAATATACTTTTATTATAATAAACGTTTTTTTTAACTATGTGCAATATTCAGAGCAATGCCCTTAGGCACAACAGTTTAATTTCTATGAATGCAGTTTAGAATATTAAATTTGAACTTTTGGAACATCTACCATATGCTTTTGATCTAATGACTATTATTTATTTCCGAAATGCAAAGAATGGTTTCAAGGAAATTGAGAAAGATTGCATCCTGGCACTAGAAAAATTCGTCTTTGAATGAGATGCAGAGGTCTTCAAGAAAGCTGTTATATCATTGGTACTTGGCATTGAAATGTTGTTTAGTTCAATGGCATATATGGTATTATAAGAACTAGTTATGATATGATGTTTTTACTGTTTTTCGTAAGCTAACTACTTGTGTGAGGCGGCCGTGAGCTAGAGGCCAGTGCATAAGATTTCTGCGCTGAAGGTTTAGGGTTCAATTTCCAGGAGCAGAACATCAGATTGTAACGGGCGTTCTCCCTCGCAAGACAATGGCAAACCAGCGAGGTATTCTGTCTAGTAAATCTTCTTCGCAGTAGAATTGTTCACACCTCTCGTGGTTCGGAGCCCACGTTAAGCTGTAGGTCCTCTATGTCTGTGGTACTTTAAAACGCGTAATACAGGCATAGGAGAGAAGATCGTCACGTCTCGTAATACACAAATCACTCAACATAAAAACTAGAAAATGTATGAGGTGTATATTTTGAAAATCCGAAAACGATGTGTTGATTTGTATATTTTACTTACCAAATTTTGGAATTCATCAGACTGAGGAAACTTGAATGCTCTGTATCAATACGTTAGTTATCATGACGTTCATGCAGTCTTGGTATTCGCTAAATTTACTACGACTGGAACGACTGTGTTATGTTGGCGTATATCTCAACTAGTTGGAAGTAAATTGGATCCGTGATTATCTCAATAGCGCAAATTAACCCGTGGGTGACTGCATTCATTCAAAGCTATTAGAATTCGCTTTTGTGCTTCACTCTGTGGTTCCTTAGGCTGCTATTTTAGCAGTTAAGAAGTGACCTTAGGTTTTACAGAATATTTAATTGCAACAGAAAAATTAAGATACTAATTTAATTTTGTATGAAAAATCTAGAATTAGGCTACGAAAAGCTCGGTCATTATGAAAAATGAAATTATAAGAACATTTCTTCTAACCGTAAGCTTTGTTAATTTACTTTAGGCAGTGTATGTCATATTAAAACAATTTTTCCCTCGGGCTTTTTCTGCCTCATTTATATCATATTTTTCACAAAGCACAGCCTTTACTAAATGATGTCGTGTGCTAACAAAAACGACTATATTCTTAAAGTACGTGACTCCGTCCTGTAGAAAAGTAATAGTTATTTTATGTAAATGTCGGAGAGATTGCAGCCGCCTTTTTTAAAAATTGGAAGGCTATTTAATTTCGTGTTTACTATAAGCATGCGTTTCCAAATTAGTCTGAATCTTACTTGCTTTCCCGATGGTAAGTAATAAAAATGTAGGGACAAAAGCAATAAAAAGAAGTAACGCAGCGAAATTCTGAGGTGGATTATATTTGCATTGCTTTGTTGGTTTTCATATGAAGAAAGCGACTGCTGTGATTTTTGTGAAAGTTGAAATGTGGGGATATATAAAACTGTCACAGGTGTTTTATACGATGATATCACATCCTAAGTTTAGAAATCGAACTTTATGACAAAAGTAGGTGACACAACAACGATCCATTTTATAGTTATTGCTTTGAGGAAGGAGAACTGATACGAAAGTTTTGTTAAAAACTGTTACTAAAAGTCAGCAAACAACGTATAGAAGGCTATTTTCTGTTAAATTATTTCGTAAAACAATCGCTGTTGGAAGTTCAAAACTGTTTCCAAAGTACTAAAATAGTGCAAAGTCTGCAAGTTGCCGTTTCGGTCGCTCACAAAGTTTTTCTTGGAAATGGTATGTTAATAGAATTTATTGTTTTACTTCTGGTTTGCCAAACAAAAATATTCTTATCCGAGGGGGTGATAAATCATAACATTGAAGAAAATTTTAACACTCCTTTATCCGATTCTCCGCTAACTAATTACAAAATAGATACCCTCGCGCCATCTATTAAAAGTCATAAGAACTACAACCTGTACGTGTATTATACAGGTACAAGTTGTATGACTTCTCACAAATGGATGTATAGTTAACTCGTGCCAATAAGGAGCTTTCTAGAATAATCTCGTCTCATTTCACGACGCATCAACAACGAGAATATTCAAGAAGCTATTTACCGTGTACATATATCAGAGAGAAATCTATCCGAATTTTGTGGAAGATCTCTAATAATTCCTTACTTGGATTCCTAGAAGTCAGATTTTCTGCAGACAAATCGCCTGCATTTTCATTGACACATTTCCATCCGAGTAACATGAGAGATGTTTCATTGGAGGAATGGAATGGAAGTACTTCATCTTGTGCAACTTTTTACAATTTGTAAGGCATCGAAGGAGAAAGGGAATTGTGGTTCAAAATGTGGAATGAGGTAAAAGAAGCGCCACATATCATCGAGGTTTTATAAAAGAGCGAATTATTTTGTCCAACCATTAGAAAGGCGCGACTGATTTTGCTTTCACAGACCTGCACAAGAAGCACTAAAGAGCGTTCATTCAGCTCCCTTTGCCGAATTATAACTTGGCTTAGAAGCACTATTGGTGAAAATAGGTTAAATGGGTTAGCCACGCTAAGCATTAATCGTGAATGAGTTTTCGCAAACAAGGAACAATTAGCGGAAGTAGTTAGAAAATTTGCAATCTAATCCTCGCAAACTACTGTTCAAAAATTAATTTTATTAATTAATAGTGTTTTTCTTTTGTAATTGCTGTAGGTCCTCTATGTCTGTGGTATTTTAAATGCGCAACACAGGCATAGGAGAGAAGATCGCTACGTCTCGTAAGAGATGAATCACGCTAAGAACAAGAATTGTGTATTATTGCATGCCCCCCTACTATGGACCCCTTCCCCCATGAACGAAGTTGGATTCATGAAGCTGCTCTCCCCCCCCTTCTGTTTCGAGCTGGATGTATGCCCTTGGCTGTATGCGTGTAGAGTCTTGTTACGCCTGTGCAACTGTAACACGAGGAGAGTCATTAATTTGATGCCCAATGGCAAATGGAGACCTGGTCCCTATTACTGAGTTATAGACAATTTAAACTTATCTACAGGTTATATGTAGTTAATTTGGAAAACTACACAAAAACCAATACATTTTTTTGGTAAGTTGAAATTGTGTTAGTTCTATTACTAAATATTTTCCACGATTCATGTGTTTTTAAGAAATATTCAGGAAAAGTAACTGTCGTGAAGACGCGTAAATTCAATTAATTTGTATACTACCGGGCGACCACGAGATGAGGTAACAGCATGTAACTTTTTTATTTTGAAGTCTATTAATGTGAAATATATAAACTAAGATATATAACCACTAAATGCGCAACTGTAATCATTATTTCTTACCTTAGTTTTGACTTCTGGTTTGGCCAGAAATTATGTCAACGTTTTATCTTTAAATACAACTACTTCCTTTTTGGGTGGTAATCTTATTCTTCGTAAATTTATCGGTTAAAAATGGCCGAAATATGCAAATATATATTGATTATAATTTTTTTAAAGTTGGTGTTGAAAACAAAATAACAGTCAACTTTAATTAAATGTTTTTTTTCTATTAATTTGTTGAAAATCTTCATTGGGACAAGAAAATAATTAAAAAAATTAAAAATGAGAACCTCTCATTTTTAAACGGCCATAACTTGTTTTATAAATATACCTATGTCAGCTGTATTATACTTTTTAAATTGTCAATTTATCTGCTTTAACTTAATACCCAACCAAGCCTGATTATTTTTAAAATAACAAAAAAATAAATTAGCGTATGACTAACGCATATTAAATATAGAAAAATAGTAAAAAGTTTTTACAATAGTTTGATTTTAAATTGAAGCAAATAATATGCGATTTGAAAAGAGTAATAAAACTGAAGTAGGTGTATTTAGAAATGGGCCTCGGTGGAGTAGTGCGGAAACGCGCTGCCATCGAGGTCACAGCGAAATGTGGCCGATCGGCTGGGGCGTTCGAATCCCGACTGGGGCGACGGCATTTCGCTTAGTTAGGTTTGGGGTGCATGTTGCATGAATGTTTAGTGTGTAAGGGACGCCCGCACCCCCCTGGAGTAGTGCGAAAGCGGTTCCGTGGGGGGAACGGTAGTATGAATGAATGAGAGAGAAAAAAAAGGTGTATTTAGAAAAATAAGATATGGCCGTTTAAAAAATAAAAATGTGTCCTTTTAATTTTTTTAATTATCTTCTTGCCCCAGTGAAGTTTTTAAACACATTAAAAAAAGAACACTTAAAGTTCTTTAATCTCTTGTTTTGAAAGTCAATTAAAAAAACTTATTATTATTAAAGGCATTAATGAGCGTTTAAATTTTTTATTAATAATTGAATATTTTGGTCATTTTAAACTGAAATGTCATTATGTGATATATATTAATGTACTACAAATTTTACGACGTATAAGATTATCACAAAGCGGCTGTAGTATTTAAAAATAAAAAGTTGATATTAGTCAAAACTAAGGTTAAAAATGCTTAAATTTTTTTTTAGAGGTTGTATTTTGGTTTATAATTTCAAAAAAATAGATTTAAAAACAAAAAGTTACATGCTGTTATCTCATCTCGTGGTCATTCGGTATATTTGAATTACAGGTAAAAGCAGGTATAAGAAACGAAGGGGCTGAGTTTGGGCGTATGCTTTAATTTAAATGTAATGTCTTTAAAGTTTTATTGTAGTTTTCTAAGATAAGTAGATGTAAAGCTGATATTAAATAAAGACTTCTGACGTGAATGTTAATTTTAAATTCTATAATTAATTACGCACTTGGCTATATTTTCTAATTCACGCTGTATATTAATTATTATTTCAGATAATGCGAGAGTATCAGTAATATTACTATATTGAATATGGATAGTCTAGAACTTATTTGTTCCAGTTTAATTAATTCATTCATTTATCGGCATTTAAAATCTGAGAAGCTTTTGCCTACATTTATTTTCTGTTGTGTAATGTCTGCAATTTGATTTCTATTTCTGTTTAAAAATAACTTTACCGATTATATATTTTATTTTTGTTTATAGAAAAGGCAATAGGAAAAGTGTATTTTAACGTACTTGCAGAAGGAAAGGTAATTAAAAAAAAATTAGATGGAAAGCCAAACAGTTAGTAGATTTTATACAGTAACGTGCGATATTAGTTTGCTGTTATGAAAGTAGTTTTATATAGGATGTAGTGTATTCTAAGTATGGCATAATTGCTGTAATTCCGCAAATTGCTTCTTATACTTATATTATATTAATACTAAAAGAATTTTTCAGCAATACAATATTATATACCAATTTACGACAATTGTTCTAAAATTATGTTCAACCCTATTTCTTGTGTTATTTATATTTCATATACTTGCTTGCTTGCTTGCTTTGAAAGAACGAGATCTAGGACGCGGTTTTCCAAGCATCTCTATGCACTTAGGCCATATGGCCCATTGTACACCCTAACTAAGAATTTTGCCTATCTGAGGTAATTCCAACTCTAGTAGTGATTTTTAACGTGTCACACATCGCAATAGCACGGGACCTACGGCTTTACTTCTTATCCGACAGAAGGCGCATTTTCAGATTTTTCGCCGACCTCGGCCAGGTTCGATCCCGCGTCCCTCGGATCTAAAGGCGAATGCGCTAACCACTAGACCACCGAGGCCGGCTATTTCATATACTATAAGTAGTATAAGTTATACGTTATACGTGTTGCAATACATACATATATGAATAAGCTCACTTTATAGAAGCTGATCTTTTTTGTAAAAACAGGTGTTCAAAGAAAAGTGGTTACGTACATCAATGGTGAGTTTTGTTAGTATAAACTAGTCTCATACCATAATCTGAAACTCTCTTCTGTGGTCGGTAATGTGATTGCTGATCAGTTTATCAGGTAATTCATCAAACGGTCTATTGGGCGTCCTATTATTATTCGTGTGATCGCACTGGTAGTTCTGATTTTGCTCTGCAACTATACCAAAGCAGTTTTCAGAAGTGATTCCCAAGAATTTTTCGAAATTCTTATTTTTGTTATCGCAAAATTGTGTACATATTAGAAGCGAAAACGTTTATTATTGACTATTACTCACGTAAAGGAAGTAATATTAATGAATTGTGGATGTATTCAATACAAACATGGTTCGAAGAATAATATGCCGAATTTCCAGACGCCTCTTTTTACTACAATTAATTCAAGGAAAGGCCAAATAGGCTCATAAAACTGCGTTTTAAGAAACAGAAAGCATTACCAGAAAGAAGTGTAGTGGACGACTACTGGAAGGTAGTGCAAAAATGATCGATTTTGCTAGGAGAATAATGGAAAATGCGCTTTAAGTCTTTAATTTTAACTATTTTATTACAGCAAATACGTTTTTCTACAGGAACTGTTCATACTACGTTGAAAAACAATATGTAGTTGTATTCGTAGCGATTGCCATTTCAGAAAATTTCTTGAATTTAGTATTTTAAAAAGTTTGAAAGTTGAATAGACATTTTCACTATCTTTTAGAATAAATAATTTCATTTTATATTCATATTCCAATCAGGTTTACAGGTTATGATTACGGGTTAATAAGCTATGACGTGCTTTTGAATGTCTGTATATTTCACTTCCTTTTTAACATCTACGACAAGTCATATTAAAATTAGTTAATAATAAAATCTTAAATTACTCAGCAGAATGAAATATGAGAATAAGGACTATACTATTTGTTTTGTGAAGGAATACGATTGCCTGTTTTATTGTTCTCAAACAAATTGTATTAACGTAGATCCGAATTTTTTTGACAATATTAATTTAAACCTTACCTTCGTAGTACGATCCTAGTTCAAACAAGTGGAAATTGTTTTTTGATTGTTTCCGAGCTAGCCTCAAGTGGATTTTATGTTTTCCCAGACATCATCACTTCTATTAGAAAAGATATTTTCGAACAGTTTTTATTGCAAGGGCTTTAGTACTTTAATTTAAAATTATGTTTCATAGTTTATGTTTTTTTTAAAGATATTAACAAATTCATTATTAACTGCGAATAGTATTGCGTTATTCGTTCAGCACTTTTAAAAAATAATGTTGCTGAGAGGCGGTTGAGGTCCAACTGGGAATTTCCTGAAGTATTATCTACCTAATCTTGGTAAATGGTATGATCTCATCCTTTTTCATTACGACGTTATAATTTATGGTTGTATCGTGCTAAACCGTCGGAAACTTTCACTACACCCTTTTTACATTTCCAGTTCTAATTTTGGTTATTGCATCTGTACTAAATAACTAATAACTTTCGCACCACTTGAACACGAACCCCTCTTAAATATTGCACGGGGAGATATGTCACTGTATACGCTTGAAATCGTAGGAGATTGCCGTTTTTAAAGCTATACGGTGACGGGGAGGCCCCTAATGTTTACTCGGGCATGCTGGTATATATGCAGGGTTCTAAGGCAGGTTCAGTCGATAAGCTCTTCTGCCATGTGTCAAATCTGAACCTCAAAATCTGATGGTTGAGTAAGTCCCGACGATCCTTTGGCGGGTGGTGTGGAATATTTAGAATCGATTATTGATATGACCCATATTAGTGTAGTTGCGACCCTGTTTACACTGACTAGTTTTAACACTTTCCGATATTCAGTTTTAGAAATTAGTAAATGATATTGTTAAACTTTTTTTAATAAACATCAATTGCTTGAGGTTAATCGTTTTTTAAGCCATGAAACGTTTATAAAATTTAATGTAAATAAAAATGTTTCAAACACATTTTTGAGATTTTCTGACGCATTTCAAATTTATGACAATATGGTGCCACATATGTTCGGCACAAAGAACAGGATGCCTATGCGAATATAAATCTAGTTGTATATTGAAATCTGTTTGACTCTCTCCTTCTGCGAGGTAATTGTAAGAGTATTGATGTTCTATTTTTGCATATGAGAATTCCTTGGCTTTAGACAATATTAAAGATCAAACGCAAAGTTGGTTAAAAACTAGAAAGTATTTATTTTAAGTAAAATTATATATCTATATATATATTGCTATGTTTATTCCTTTCGCAGTAATAATAATTTTCGCCCCACGTTGGCAGCGACAAAATTTGCTATGTACATTCGGGCCAAAAAAGTTGCCCCACGTTGGAAGTGTCAAAAATAGCTGTGGTTTAAAAAGTCATCGTGAAAAAAAAAAAACTTATGCCGACCAGCTCAAACACAAAACTGTTAACCTCAGGGTTCCACTCGCGGCCTCGTTTCGTATAAAAAAAATTGAGATAAAACGTTCGACAAAAAAAAAACAACAACACGCGCAAATTTTTAATAGCTCCACCGTCACCGAAATTAGTTCTTTTTTAAAACTGCACCAATCTTTTCACAGATGTTAGTCTTGCCAAAACGCCCCTGGACTGTTACTACACAAGTATACAGACTGCACACCTCCTCTCCAGGCTGGCTCCGCATTCCATGCTCTGCCGTCTCTTCCTAACATGCAGTACCAAATTTTATCTTATCGGTGGTATATTCTGCCTTTTTTTAATTTTACAATTTTTATGACATTTCTATCAACCACCAAAAAACAAAAGTACCCCACGATTTTAAAAAATTTCGTACTCCTTGATCGCCGGGGAAAGATATTATTTTGTCATGGAAACAAGTCTTGCCCTGACGGCGATACAAAGGTGAATCACAATTAGCATTTAAGCCTCCCCATTATTATATCACAACAATATATATATACATATATACAATTTTCGATAAAATATAATATGTATGTATATATATATATATATATATATATATACAGGCTGAATAAAAAGTAAGGAACATCTGTGCTACAGCCTTAAATAATAACTTTACGAAAAAAAGTTTCTCACAAAAGATTCCTATCAAGTAATTTGCCACAATTTGGCGTTTTTAATTTTTTTTCCGATTGTCATATGTTTTAGCTATGACGTCATCGACATTTTTTTTAAATAGCAACCTATACTTTTTATGGCATGGCCAGTTAGCGCTTTTTATTCGCTATACTGCGATCTAAATTTATCATACACTTGCATGATAAAAATTTCAAGAACAATCACGATAAAGATTTATTTTTTTGTGTTTATGAAAACGCCTTGACATTCGTTATGTCGACGCATTTTCGTAAACGAAGCAGAAATTAAAAACACAATTTCTATAACACCAAAGTATTTAATTGACTTAGCACTGTTCTTTACTGTAGGTCACAAGCACTACCCATTGTTTCTGCGATCATGGCTACCTGATAATTGCATGTCGTAACGACACGCCAAAACTTGGGACTAGCATTTTAAGGCAATCGGTTGCCTTTACGCGTATGAACTAATAGTACCTTATTTTTGTACTTTTTAATTCTCTTTCAGAAAATAACATAAAATTTTAAAATATTCTACTAATAACAAAGTTATAGCTAATATAAAATTTCAGTGGTAGGTTAAGTGCCTCTTACGGTCAAGCCTGGTTAATGAAAATAATTCTATCACTGTATTGCATAATGATAAGTATGTGTACCAAATTTCAAAGAAATATCTTTAGATTTGTGGAAATTACGATAAAAAGAAAAAATAAAAATTGAACTTTGAGGCCCTATAACTTCTTAAAGAGGGACTTTCTGCCTAAGGTATATTAGGTTTAATCGGTTTATTTTTATCTAAAAAATCTATGACTAAACGGTGCCCCATTCTTTCTGACATACCCTGTATATAGGGTACTCCGAGAGTGGGACGGTATTGCGTTTTAATGTGTTCTCAGTTTGAGCATTGCTACTCATAGGTGTTTATGATCATCGAATGATATCGTTCTTCGGAGGCCTCCTAAGGAGTATTTGCGTAAAATTTAACATTACTTTGTACTAGTAAGCGCAATTATAGTCCTTAAGTTGTTTGAGTCTTGCCCAAGTAAGTTGTTAATTTTTAGTTCGGGAACGTAAAATTGAGACTGTTTCGAACGATTATAATTGTGGGGGTTGTGTTATATATTTATTCATTAAATGAGGTTTGGTTGCAACTTGTCTTTCCTTTTATTTCAAACGATCTGTAAATAAGCTACGTAAGGGAGATACGAGATAGAAAAGGTAGGTAATTAACAATCTTAGGGTTCGACTTCCCATTTTACCACCTCGGACAATGTTAGTGGATTACAAGTCGGTGGCGCCTATTTATTAATTATTTATTGGAACCTACTCCTTCTTCGATTGGGATTCCGGGATACTGGCATTTGTCAACTTGTTAATTTCTATCTAAGCAGTGGCGGAGTTGCGAGGTTGTTTTTGTAATTAAACTAAATTTTGTATGTAGTAAAGATTAAAGGCGTGACAAGCTTCTGACTCGTATAGTCTGTACGTACTAAGCTATGGACATGCCGTGCGCCAATATAACCGTGCGCTGACCAGTGCAGTAGGTAATTAATTTTCACGATTGAATTTTATTGTTCTAAGCTTTTTATTACTTTTAATGAGCGTTTGCATTAGCTTTAGAATGCGGTATACTGCAAAGGTTGATTACTTACTATTTTTCGCGTGAGGAGATCTATACGAATAGAACAATTATTAAGCACTTAAGAGATATTGCTCAATTTTGCAACAAAGTTATACATTAAACGATATTGCTTTTTAATGGGTGTTTGCATTATCATTAGTAGTAGTTAGTATCTATAAAGTGTGGTTCGGAAAAAAATCAGCAATGAAAAATTGTTTTTAGATAAACTAAGGTGTATGAAAGTATACAACATTCTTATGTAATTCGATTATAGAAACACAAAAAATACAAAATAAATCAAATTTACTAAATTTTCTTTCTGATTAAAGAAATTTCGAGTTTTTCGCTTGATTCCCTCCATTAAAGAGTTTACAATGTCCATTTCCATTGTTTTGGCTACTTACTTTTAAATTCTCTCTTGTCATTGACAGACAACTTTGTGACTTGCCCTACATTGATATGGAAAATGACGCCATACCTGCAAGACCAAATGATGAAGCTGAAAATGGAAACTTTCGTGAAGAATACATAAATTATTATCGACAACTATTGTTAGATGAATAAACTTTTTATTAAATGCCTAATTGCTTTTTCATCAAATCTTGTTTTAGTTTTTCATTTTGTATTTTTATGTTGTATAGTTCTTCTTCCTTTTACAAACAAAGTGTATGTATCTCTTGGGCTCGCTCTTCTTGTCGAATAACATTTTTAAATTAATTAATTCTCGCTTCGAGTCTACCATGTTATGTAGTGCTTTCGATTTTAGCGACAAATTTGAATTTTTAGATGAAATCGACTTTGAAATTAAAAGTTTATGTTTTTTTGATTTCAGCATTGCAGGGTTGTAGTTTCCCCAATCTGGAAATACAATACATTATTAATAAACGCATGCGCACATCTATGGTTTCCTTTCAACCGATGGTTGAAATTTCTCAATCCGTACTCCTACTAGCGGTTGAGTTCAACCTTGGCTGGACCGAGGGTTAAGTCGCCAACCAGATATTATAAAACTCAATCAGCCCGTCAACCGACGGTTGACAGTCAACGGACGCTCAACCAGACATTATAAAACCGGCTGTTAACCATTCGACTACTTATTCTTTTTCTGTATCTTCATTAGATCTTGATCCCCTCCAATGTTCTCTATCTTTTGCTGCCTCTCTCCAATTTGCTATCCCTAGTAGTTGTCTGGCTCTTGATATTGGCCACCCTTCATCTTTCCTTGTAGGGTCATATATTTTGCGGAGTATTCGTCTTTCAAATATAGTTAAAATCTGTTTTTCATTTTTTTCGTCATAGTCCGTGCTGGTGGATTTGGCAGGAGTGTGCCGACGTCTTGAAGTTATCAGTTGGCGTACAGCGCAATGCGATCTATTGTCTGTATTTACTGTTCTGCGGATTTGTCGTATTATTTCGTTGACCTCCGTTATTTTATTTTCTAGATATGTGAAAGTCGTCACCACCTCCACATGTTTTCTTCCAAGTGATATGTTCTGTTCTAATCTTCTGATTGGTTTAGTTGCCATATATTTTATTTTCTGTCATTCATTTTCAAGCCTATTTTTCCCGCTTGTTCTTTTAGCATAGCGTAGGATTCACGACTTTCTTTCATTTTGACTTTCCTACTATATTGCCGATGTTCGCGTATGCTATTAGGTGGGTGGCCTTAATGAGGATCGTTACATTTAGGTCTATTTTTATCTTCCGCAATATTTTTTCTAGTGACATGTTCAATAGTATAGGAATTAGGCCATCTTCTTGTCTGAGCCTTTGTTTTATTTCGAATCGGTGACCTCATTTTGAATTTTAACACTGCTTTTAGAGTTATCCATTGTCATTCCTTGGGCATTGTTTCACACCTCCAGTATATTAAGTTTATGTAGTTGTTTCATCCGACTACACTGGGATAAAATAATTACTAGTAGGCTTCTTTAAATAAATGTGAATCTAAAAGCCAATTGTCTTTAAATTAGGAAAACCTATGAGTATATTTTCTATCGTTTTCCTTTATTCTGCGAAAGTTGGCGTAGTTATGGGTTTATGTAATATTCAGTCATATCCGAGTAATAAATAATAGCCATAATTAATTATAGTTTTCTAACAATCCGTTCTAAAGCAGACATTTTGGTAACTAGAGTTAGATAGCATATATTATCATCCCGCTCTGATTTATAGTATCTATAAATTTAGTGGATGATCCTGAAAGTTAGGAACGTTTTCCACAAAGTGATTTACTGTTGTAATATCCATTTAAGGCAAATTCCGTAACCTACTGAATTCACAATTTTTCTTCTTCTTTTAATTATTTAATATTGTATGTGACAAACGTCGATTACTTTACTTCACAGCTAAAAGGAAAGGCAGGTCAAGATTTGAATAACTCAAAGCTTTCTCTAAGTATAAGTGACAGTGGCTTTTACATAAATCTTTTCGAAGTACGTATAAAGAAACGCCGAAAGTTGACTGCGCAAGAGTAGATTCCGTTTTTCCTAGTAGCAAGAGGAAATCGAGAAAATGTAAGAAATACATTCCCACTTAAAATATGTCTAGGTGGTGTTAAACCCATTTTCAGCTGAAATGTTCGTCCGAGAAATAATATAAGAGCGATGGATTTTGATTCTAATATCTGTTTCATATAAATTTATGTAAAGTTACATCCCTTAAGATATAGACCGCACTTCCATTTGTCTTTCTTAAGGAAAGTAGGTAGCGAAGCTCGTTGAAAGACTTTATCGCACCTGCTAAAGTTACCAATCTCCAGAAGTTCTCCGCACTAACCATTCGTTTAATTTACTGCCGAAAGGCATTGAATTTCATACACTCTGATTCTCAAAGTTTTCTTCAGTAAATACGCAATTTTCTTTTGTCGCAAGTGGAAGGTTAGCTTTTAAGGACCTCGAAGTTAATAATTCATGTTGACTGAAAGGCATAGATACCTTCAAGAAACATCATTTAATATTTATGAAATGTAAGCTAGAAAGTTGACGAAGTTCGTAATAACGTATAAAAAGTAGGGATTTTTGTCGCCTTTCTCCATAAAATTATAAAGTGGGTGTTCAAATGTGATGCACGGTAATGTTCATTAGTATTTAGTATTTTTGTGTTCAAGCAAAATTTAGGACATAATACAAGTCTTAGTGGCATCAGACGTAAAATATCATTAACATCCCTTATTGGTACCTATGTATATTTATTTCTTAACATATCTATATCAAATACATTCTAAAGTCTATTGAAATCCAATTCGTATGTTCAGAAGACGGATGTAGAGCACGCGGAGAGGAAATGACAGCTTCTAAATCGAATTTAGTCAAGCGAGTAGTTGTCAGATTGAATCGATTTGTACATAACGAGGTGAACCAGTGCAATATAGGCTTTTGTGAGGTTCTATTTAAAAAGTCATGTTTTCAACAAGGAAAACGAACGTCCTATTTTCCCTAATTAATTGGAAAAACTGATTAGCTTCCCTTGTTTCTGGTAATTACGGTTGGAATGATTATTAGGTTTTAATAATGCGTACGCAATAAAAATTAAATATGTCAATAAATACAGGGAAAACAAAATGCATGATAATATCTAAAGAACCAATTAGATGCAAACCAGAGGTAGAGGGCGAAATTATAGAACAAGTTGTAAAATTCAATTACCTCGGCACCGAAATAAGAAGGGATAAAAATTTAAACGAGGAAGTTAAGACCCAAATAAATAAAGCATCACGAATATCGGGATGCCTAAAAGATCTAGTTTGGAGGAATAAATACGTAAGAGAAGAAAGCAAAATCAGAATTTACAAGACAGCAGTAAGACCGATACTAACATATGCCGCGGAGACTAGGGCAGATACAATAAAGACAAAACAAATATTAAATACAAGCGAAATGAAGATATTAAGAACGATACAAGGAAAAACACTATATGACAGAGTACCAAATAACGAAATAAGAGAAACGTGTAACATACAAGATATAACATGCTTTATCAGAGACAGAAGGAAGTACTGGAAAAACATATTAACCGCATGGAGGAGAACAGATTAGCAAAAAAGGTTACACAGGGCCGTCCAGCTGAAGGGAAAAGAGAGAGAGGCAGACCTCCAAAATGATGGAAGGAGTGTTGGACTTCAACATCAGAAGAAATATAATTGACATTATAAGTTGGTTTTAAACAGGCTTATAGCCTACTTAATAAGAATAAGAAGAAGAAGATTAGCTTCCCTTGTTTCTGGTAATTACGGTTGGAATGATTATTAGGTTCTAATAATGCGTACGCAATAAAAATCCATTAAATATGTTATATAGTTCATTAGCTGATAAAGCAGGTCCTATTAATATTTTAATTAACTTTTATAACGACATCAGCTGCTATTAATTTTATAATTTCGCTAAAAATATTAGCAAACGAAAATGTATAATATAGAGTTTAATATAATTTCAAACTCATATTTTATGTTAGTTTGAGGTCTTTCAGCGGTTTTAATTTAAAGTGACATATTTTACAACATACAATGCGCTGTTAAAGTAAAGTTTGTTCGTTTCGTATTTTGACGTCTTGCACTGAATTCCATACAACTAGCTATTTGTCATGTCATGTAAAAATTCTGGTCAAGTTCCTATGTGGTTTTCTATATACATGGTGGTTTAAGTATTCTTTAAAATATGTAATAAATGCCTTATAGATGGTGAAATGGTACCACAGGAATGGAAAGAGGCATTATATAGTATCAATTTACAAAAAAGGTAGAAAGACGAACTGTAACAATTATAGGGGAATTAGCATACTATCCACAATCGGAAGGCTGTATAGGAAAGTCATCAAAGCAAGAATGGAAACAGATATAGACATAGGTCAAGAACAGAAGGGTTTTATCTTGCATAGACAATGTATTTGTTTTGCGTCAGTTAATAGAAAAACGAAGAAGTAGAGACGGGGAGGTTCATATGGTCTTTGTTGATTTAGAAAAGGCTTGCGATACATTACCTCTGCTAAAATTATTCGAAGTCTTAGTAAAAATATATTAGGGCGATCAGAGACATATACAACGACGCAGAGAGTTTAGTGAAAATCGGAAATATTGTATCAGATAGTTGCAAAACCATAAAAGAACTACGACAGGGTTGCTGTCTCTCTCCAACCTTGTTTAAAATTTAGATAAATGAAACGCTAAAAGAATGGCAAGCAACGTGCAGACCAATGGGAGTACAAATAAATGACGAGATCCTACAGAAGCTTCTATGTGCTGATGATCAAGTAGTTGTAGCTCAGGACGACGATGATATCCAGTATATGTTACGAAAATTAACGGAAATATATGGAAAATTGTGTTTAAAAATAAATTTAAAAAAATACAAATATATAGTTATAGGAAGACCAGAGCATGATCTGGATGACATAAAGGAACAACAATTAACAAAAAAAGATTTAACCAACACTGTATGCCTTACGGCGAAAGACTGGATCCTGTCTTATATTAATATTAGTGTTATGGGTAGCTAATTTTAAATATAGGGTCGCTGTTAAAAGTGGAAACAAAGCTGTCTTGCTAAATTTGAAATTATTTTGCATGTTTTAGCTACTAACCTCTTGCTGATTATTTTACGTTCATTTCTAACCTTCTCTCAGTGCTATGGTTCCTAGATTTAATGGACAATTAATTAGCCAGCTTTGGATGATGATGATGATGATTTGAAAGAGCGAGATCTAGGACGCGGCTTTCCAAGCATCTCTATGCACCCTATCTAACTAATAATTTTGCCTATCTGGGGTAATTCCAACTCCAGTAGTGATTTTTAACGTGTCATACATCGCAGTGGCAAGGGACCTACGGTTTTACTTCTTATCCGACAGAAGACACAATTTCAGATTTTTCTCCGCCAGAAAAATCTCGCCGACCTCAGCCAGGTTCGATCCTGCGTCCCTCGGATCTAAAGGCAAATGCGCTAACCACCAGACTACCGAGACCGACCGACTTAGGATACGGAAAATCTTTTCGTAATTTTTCTGCAATACTTTCTCATGTAACACCACACTTATATAAAATGGTTAGAAAGAGAAAAAAAATAAGCTTTCTAATGATGTTTCAAAAACTGTAAGTGTAAAAAGTGTATTTTTACTCTAAAATATGCAAAACAATTTCAAACTCTATTATTTGAATTTTCAAATCTATATCTAAAATAGCAAGAGATCTCTGGTGGCATTTTTAACAGCCACCCTGTATATGAAAATGTGTATCTACAAGTAAGTGAAATCTTTTTAAAACACAAATGCAGTAGCACATATAAAATTATTGCAATACTTATTAGCAGTAGTATACAAACAAAATAAATTAATTCTAGTAAAACTATCCTCTATTATTTCTAGTAGTCCTTGCACAAATATTGAAAATATATATAATATCCACTTTAAAATATCCATGCAATCATAGGAATTTCTTTTGTATATCATGCGATTGTTATATCCATGGGAAAATTTTAATATAAGCATTTGCGGTAAAAAAGAATCTTAGGCAAATACTTTGCAAATGGTTGCAGAACAATTGTGGATTAGTATTTAAATTAATCTCGCGATGTCATTAGTCGAAAACCGTATGTAGATAAGACCCTTTATTTACAAGCTTTTTTCTAAAATCAGTATTAGTTACTGGAAATGTCGATGTCTTCCTACATTTTACTTTTGCTTTAGTTAAAATCGTCAAGTCTGTCGATGGTTCCATGAAATGGCAATTTAAGTAATACCCTTTTCTTAGAGGAATGATGGTTTCAGCTCTGTCGGTTAGGTTAATTCTTATAATTAGTTGTAGACCAGGTTGATGATTTCACAGCAACGCTTCCGCACGCTATCAAATTAGGGTTTAGCTTTGCAATTTCAAAATGCCAGTAGTCGGTTAGAGTTTTTTTAAAGACGTGATCATTATGAAATCATACTGTACGAAACTTCTGTAGCTCCGCATAAACTCATTCTCTACTTTTTAGTGAAACAATTTGGATATAAAGAACTCAAAGAAGTTGCTGATTAACAGACAATCCATTTAACACGCGTAATATACCCAATTAACAAATTGTCTGGCTGCAATGGTTATTTAGATGCCATTAATCCAAAAGGCAACACAATATAGTTTTCTTTAAGTTTTAAAGCTCCATTTATATATTATTTCCCTTCGCGTTTCAAGTATTTTGTTAACTTAAGCTCCTACTTGTGGAGCCAGACATTTATATGTGCATTATAAAGAGTCTAAATATAAATACGAGAAGTGTGGTATGATATTTTCCTTGAAATACTGAGTAAAGAAATATAATACAATGTCGTCTTTGGTTTCTTCTTTATTATTAGTTAAACATTTTGATTTCATGTTAGTTTCTGCCGGAACAGCAACAGTAAACATGATAAATTTCATATTATTAGTGAATCAAGTATTGTGTCTTAACAAATTTGGAATTTTGTTATGTGCTCTATCGCTTATATGAATGACATTCTTTGTGATAAATTCCTGTTAGTAATATTCTTTAATATGTTGTAAGGTTACATTATTTTTACCTAGGAAACGTGTTGAAAATATCTTACTCAACATATTGTTGATAAAAAGCATCACAAGGTCCTAATGTTGCCAAGTAGTATCAATTTGTGAATAGTCCAAAAATATAATATATAAGACAAAATGACAATCACATAGGCCTCTTTCCGCCATTTTAGTTACGCTCTCTTTAGGGTTTACATTCACATATGTATATATCGGGTTATAACAGTTTGTATTGCGACTAAGAAAATCGGGTCTATAGTGTATGGTTGTATTATTGGGAAGCACTGTACAGCTACATTCCAGTGTCTATACATATTTTGCGCAAGGAAAATATGTTGAACCATGGTATTTGATACTGCTGCATTGCGCTGAAGTTGAGTCAAAACAGTAAA
The DNA here is from genome assembly GCA_014611495.1 of Limonius californicus. Classification (NCBI taxonomy): domain Eukaryota; kingdom Metazoa; phylum Arthropoda; class Insecta; order Coleoptera; family Elateridae; genus Limonius; species Limonius californicus. The sequence continues at coordinate 49,726 of JABXWE010025831.1, forward strand.
TATTTACATGTTTATTAAGCAGTTGGTTAAGTTAGTTAAGGGGTGGTGAGCACCTAGAGCTTCAAGGAATATTGTAAGAGATGGGGTTATAGTCGATTTCCTATAATTTTTGGCGACGTAGGCCACTAGTATCACAGTAATCTGAAGCTAACCCTTTTAGATTCATAAGTGGTTAGACCTTCATTAGGCTAATACGCGTAAAGAAATTGTAAGTAATGCACCCCAACAAAAGATGTTTTCGGTAGAGAAATATTCAGAGAATTTGTTATTAGAAAGAAAAGGAGAGTTCTTCTTGCTATAGAGTAATTTTGATCTCTTAACTCATTTAATTTTCTGTAATAGAGTATTTACTGTAAGTACGTAAAAGACGTAATAATATGTATAATGATTCATGGCCAGTTTAACGACAAAAAATTATTTAGAGGGTTTCGAATTCCAAGTGAGTTTGTATCGTTACATAGTAGTAGTGCATTATTCAATTACAATGCCGCTGAGTGGTTCTAGGTGAAAATTCCGAAACAAAAATCCCGAATCAAAAATCTCGAAAGCCAAAATCCCGAAAACAAAAATCTCGAATGACAAAAATCTCGATTGACAAAAATCTCGAAAGCCAAAATCCCGAAAACAAAAATCTCGAATGACAAAAATCTCGATTGACGAAAATCTCGAAAGACAAAATCCCGAAAACAAAAATCTGGAACGACAAAAATCTCGAATGACAAAAATCTCGAATAATCCAGATTTTGTAGTTATTAAGTTCTATACGTATACGTATTATACAGCGTGAATCACGTCAGAATACGCGCCTGAAAGGTCAGAAATATGCAACGCCAACTACATTTCCGCATTTGCGCCTATTTCTAATATCTCTGATATGATTCTATTTAATTTTGATTTAAAAGTTACATTTTATGTTTATTAAATTTAATTATAAATGTCTACATTGGACATGCATACATTTAAGTTTAAATTGTGGGCAATTCCTCTTAAAAAATCTACACTTTTGGTGTCAGCATATCAAGCAACACAATTTTGCAGCCGGACTGTCACATCCCTGTAATGTTTCTTCTGTGCAAGTACATTACTTCCCTGAATATATTATTCAATTGTGATGTCATTTAGCTGCTGTTCCTTTTTTAAACATATTATCAATTGCCAAATGTTTGGATGGTTAGCTGCAACAACTTCGTTAAACCGCCGATACCATCCTTCAACGCAATTGTTTGTTCCTGGTAAACCTATATCTATGATTGGAAACGAATATTTATAATTCGAGATTTTTGTCATTCGAGATTTTTGTCGTTCGAGATTTTTGTATTCGGGATTTTGTCTTTCGAGATTTTTGTCATTGGAAATTTTTGTCATTCGAAATTTTTGTTTTCGGGATTTTGTGTTTCGAGATTTTTGATTCGGGATTTTTGTTTCGGGATTTTCACCGGACACCCCGCTGAGTACATGTACCACCAAAAAGCGCAATAAGAGGTCGCAAGCAAGTTACTTGCATCGTGGAGGATTTTAAAAACCAATGAAAATTCGGAACAG
>JABXWE010025832.1:0-37861 GCA_014611495.1 Limonius californicus
TAGGAGGGGAGGACATTTTACGACCGCACTGTATAATATAATAATTAATAAATGTTTAACATAAAAGTTACTTGGATTTCCTGAGTGTACCTTCAATGTACTTATATAATTTAGCATGGTCATCTCTCCCCAGATGCTGGTTCAACTTTCCCTCTGGTTTGGGATACATGACCTAAATGCCGACTTTTTGGATTGCTGCTTCACCATGTGTATAATTATGAAAATAATTCCAACAACAAAAGCTTATATTGATTTTAGAACACCTTCACATTTATAATGCCTCTTACGACGTCCATTTTGTAGTGACGAGAAAAAATTTAAAGAAAAGTAGTTAATTGTCCCGCACTCCCCCTATTACATTTTATGTAAACCATTCAATATCCCATAAACTATTAAAGCACCTCATACTATAGCATTTTAAGACGCGATCTAGCAGTATTTAAAATACTGCAGATTTTCGGAAATTTCATTATTATGCCCGGCAATTAAATGAAAATGCAATTCAGCATTACTAGGTTTCCTAAAAATAGGAGTTCAAAATAACATCCAATATTTTTATATGCACAACGCATGTCTCTCGGTCTCCCTTGTTCATTCATAATATGCAAGGAGCGTTCCCTTTTTGAACAGGAATGTTTAAATTAAAACGCAATCTGAAGTCAATTCCAAAATAGTATATTATTATACGAGTTTCATAACGGGCTTATTGTAGCACGCGTGGGTTTGGGGCACGACGAGCGTAGCGAGGAGTGCTCCAATGGAACAAGTGCTACAATGCCCGTTATGAAACGAGTATAATATACTATTTTATCTACTTTGAGATACTTGTTATGTAGAAATTCAAAATTTCTGATAGAGTTTGTGGTTATGTATATTCGACATCTGACATTTGTCGTTTTATGACCAAAGTGAAAGCAAATGTCACCAATCTTAAAAACCAAAAAGTTACCAAAAACAGTTTAATAATAGAGGATTTTATTACCAAAAACGGTTTAATAATAGCCTCCATTATTAAACTGTTTTCGGTATCATAATGGACCTATTATTAAATCAAAGTAGATAAACTATATTAATTAAAGGTTGAGCGCAACCTATCAATTGCAATTGTTTTCCTATAATATTAGTTTGACAGTGGAACACCGTATAATAATGAAATTTCTTACAAATGAAGGTGTAACTTCAACTAAAATTCTTACAAGATGCGAGCACTATATAGTGATCAATGGATTTCTAAATATCAGGTGTTTGAGTGGTCAACATCTTTTAGAGACGAGAGAACATGTGTACAAAATAAGCCTCAGGTTTTATGAAGCGCAACTTCAATTAACCGTGAAAATGTTAATGCCTTTATTCAGTAAACAGACGGCTAACAGATCGTTAAATTTCTCAAACATTTTAAATTAACATCAGAAGTGTAGAAGACATCTTGGCAAATAAGTCAAAGCATCGTAAGGTGAGTTCCAGGTAGATTCTACGCTTGCTGATCGAAGAACAAAAGTTGAATCGTTTTAAAATGGCTGCTTCTTTACTGCAGTGACATGAGAGAGGAAGAGATGAATTTTTGGACTCAATTGATGAAACCTGGATACATTATTTATCTCCTGAGTCAAAACGTGCAAGCATTCAGTGGTGTCACGCCACATCTCTGAAGCCAAAAGAAGCAAAAACTATGTTGTCAGTTGGTAAAGTGATGGTAACATTTTTTTAGGATTCTCTTTGTGTTTTTTTCTTAGAGAACTTCGTAAAATTAATGCAGAGTATTATCGGAAATTTTTGTGAGACCAAAATTAGGATCAGGAACAAACGGAAAAGAAGACAAAGTTCTGTTTGCTTTCTCCAAGGTAACGCTCATCCTCGTACCTTGCAAAAACAATTGAAAACATAAACAAATTTCAGTGGATCCTTCTTCTGCATGCAGCAGACAGTCCTAATCTTACTCTGTGACTGTTACTGTTTAGCCGGAAAAAGATTTCTGTCGTTCCGACGTTATCGAATCTGATCAATAGTGGATCCGCATGTAACCCAAACCCTTCTTGCATATCGGTGGCACAAAAGCATCGCTAGGCAGGGAGCTATATCGTTTTAATATTGTAATACTTTTTCTTATAAATAAATTCCTGTTTACATTTGAGAACTCCTCGTATAATTGTATTATGATAATCGATTAGTTTAGCTTTAATTTTGGATTTATAGCGAAAATGCAATGATTTTTTAAGTATTTTTACCTATTATTCTGGCGTTAGTTGTCGCTTCATTTAGAGTAATTCCGAGTTAACTTGTTCATGTCACAGGAGAAAAAGGTCAAAAATCAAATTAACGTTATCGGAGCAATTCATTTTGTTCTATGCCGAGACAGTTTGGCATATCAATATCTTTTCCACCGCAGCAGAAGCTACGTTGCGGGCTTGTCTCCTAGCAATAGCAGAAAATTAATTTTGCCCTTTTCATAGCATCCACCAAATATATACAGACAAGCTTAATTTTGTAATATAATACTGCTCAAATTTGTTGCGTTGCAATTTAATATGACGCATCTTAATTATAATAAATATTCGGATATTTAAACGGCAAAGTCACAACACGCTAATAAACATATTTCTGAATGTGGTCATTAGAATATCTTCTTGCTATCTCGTGCTTGTAACATATGTACTTCATTTTATTATTGGTTAGTTTTATCTGCATTTAAAAACCAAATTCCAAAAATAAGCCAAACAACCCTCAACATTGTCTAACTATGAAGATTGAGATTCTAAAATATTTAAAAAAGGGTTGAAACATTAAAAAAAACTATCAGCAAAACAGTCAGTAATTTTCTTTTGTGTTTATGTTCCTTGCGTGTTTAAGTTCTATACATTACGTCCATCTTATAGGTAATTTGAACGTATGTGGTGGTTAATTAACAGCGTATGCAGAGTATTCGCTGTAGTTTTCGCCAAGGATAATAAGGATATTTTTCGTACCCTATACAGAGCAATGTTTAAATGACCACCAAGTAATGTTATCATCTAAAAGAGAGAAAACCCACAACAATGTGAAAATTCAAAAATATTCATGTTGCGTTAAAAAAACATTTTGACATTACAAGGAAATATTATTTGGTACAATTCATACGTTACATCTTCACATGACCCGATTTAGACACAATTAATTGGGTTAAATAAATAAGTGTACCTAGTTATTTACAATTATTTTCTGCATTTATATAACTAGTTTAATATTCCTCTAAATTTTCCCCAGAGATCCGTTGCTTGTTATCTGCTGATACAGCTTTACAATGAGAGAAGCTGCATCCTCAACATTTTTATTCACTGTATGATCCTCCTATTTAAACCCTCACCACATCAAACAACAACGCATGTGCTACATTTTTGTTGGATAAGCCCTTAAAATGTTATACATGCTCTTCAAACAACTAACTTTGTTCATTTTTCTTAAAAGCTCTAAATTTCTTCAATAACCTTTATAAAATCTGTTTTGTACTGTCAATAGTTTTAGGTGTCTACGACTACAGGTTTATTTATTTATGCTAACTATGGGATGTCTTCGAAGATTAGAAGTCAATCCAAAATATGAGCGGGTATTCCTAAGTAAGTGCCATGTAAATGCATTCGGGATAAACGGAAAAGTATTACATATTCGTATTATTTGATAAGTTACATATTCTCGAATATAGAACTATAGTTTGTCCACGGACAAAGATCAAGAGTTAGTTGAGATACCTACAGTCTCAGCCATCTTGCCCACTTTCTTTCCACTGTCTCCGATAACGATATCATGCTTTTTGAAAGATATCAGTCGTGGCTGTGTAGGGTGGGATTCATCTTCAGTACATGTTCGGCCATGTTTAAATTCATTTCTATAGAAAAAACAGTATTCAACTCTGGTACAGAGTCCCCCATGAACTTCATTCAACTCCACACTTTGCTTTGGACGGCCATCCACTTATCACCTAATGAGTTGTGGCGCCATCTCATAGAAATTTACCAAACTTATAAAGCCTCTCTCGTACTTTGATACAAGCAATTATTGATACATTCGCACTTTATTTGGAAAAACGGAAAACTTTCTTGGATAACTTGACCTGATATTATTAGTTTCTTGAGAAAAACGGTTAACTGGCCTATTAGGTTTATCATTATTCATTTTAACTTTTTCATGCGTAAACACACCATATAAACCTACCAGCAGCTACTCGTACAAAAAATATAATTGAATTATAAAATGATTATGTTCATGTACCAATATTGTACCCACCAACAGTTTCACTAAAATAAACGCACTGGTTTATTATACTGTTCTGTTTAAATTTATCATAATAAAAATCCTTTCAAAATTCACACTCGGCCAGGCAGAAAGTATAAATATAATTTATATTAGTAGTGTATGGGGTTATTCGAGAATTTATGAGAGATGAGCCCATTTGCTTTATAAGGATACCTAGTTTTTACAACTCACGTCAATAGTAACCTTAAGTTAGATCTCTCTCTCTCGCTCTCCCTCATTCTCTCGCACCCTCCCTATCTCCTCCTAGTTCTGTCTTTTTCTCCCTCTCCCCCTCTGACCCCTCCCCACTTCATTTCTCTGTTGTTTCCACATGCAACATCTTCCCTTATCTGATATTATTAATAAATCAATATTATAAAGTACTCAAAAGTGAATATGAATATTGCAGCGTAGGACACTTAAAGGCATCACCAAATGCATTTATAATAAAAAAAACTATCAAAACAACAAAATGTAACGTCTTTTACGTAATGAACATGTAATTTGCAACAAAGATACGTTTACAAAAGAAATTTAACAATATTATGCTCAGTTCCATATGAAATGCACCACCCAAAAAAAAATAAAGCTACAGGTTTGAAAATTTGCTATAAAATAAGGTTTTATTATTGCGTATGAAATGATCACTATTTCCATTAAAAAAATCAAGTGGTTGTGGTGTTCGTCTACTGTCTGTCATCAACTTGTTGCTTAGAAACAAAACAATATCTAGTAAACATTAATTAGTTGTTTCGAGGTTTTGTTACATTTTGTGACAGAATTAATATTTTAAAATACCTCCAGATTTTGATAGAGGACGAATCGGCATGAAAGAAGCTGGACTTTATTTTCGTGAAATTGGCAGTAGGGTAAATCGGGACCACACTACAGTTGTACGAATATGGTCTGCTTGGTCAGAAGAAGGCATTCAACGACATCGTCCAGCTGGTAGACCTCCAAGTAGCAGCAATGATCGTGAAGATCGACTACTTCGAAGAATGGCTACACAAGACCGCTTTCATATAACAAGGTCTGTTGCTGTAGACTGGATGCGAGCTCTTCACCGCCACGTGTCAATGGCAACAATTTACAGAAGAATCTCTTCTTTTGGACTGCGATCCTACCCTCCATTCCAACGGCTCCCTTTAACTGCACATCATAAGGCTGTTAGGGTTGCTTGGTGACAAGAGCGGCCGAAATTGGAATCCGCAATGGAACGGCATTGTCTTCGGTGACGAATCAAGATTTAATTTGTGGGCAAATGACGGCCGCAGGAAGGTGCGTCGATATCGAGGCGAAAGACGAAATCTAGAGTTTGTTGAAAGACGCCATACAGCTTTAACACCCGGAGTTATGATTTGAGTGCGATTTGTTCGGTAAAAGATCACCTCTTGTGTTCGTCCCAGACATTTTAAACGATGATCACTATATTCATAATGTTCTGGAACCGGTGTTGATACCATTCATGCAGACGTTGCCGAACGGTATTTTGCAACAGGATAACGCACGTCTACGCACTGCCAACATTACCAGAACGTACCTCCAACAAGAACAATTGCAAATGTTGTCCTGGCCTGCTCGATCACCGGACTTAACGCCGATCGAACATCTCTGGGACATGATGGGCTGGCGACTAAGATTATTGCCAAGAGCTCCTAACAACTTAGACGGGCTGAGACACCAACTTGAGTTTATATGGAACGAGATACCCCAGGAAAACATAGACCACTTTATAGAAACCATGCCACGACGAGTAAATGCTTGCATTGCTGTTCATCATTATTAACTTTGTTTTCGTTGTTATTATTTTCTTATAATTGTTAATCTCTTTTTATGACAACCTCATCATTTCATATGCAATAATGAACTCGTAGCATTATTTTTAATGGGTGGTGCATTTCATATAAAAAGAAGTGTATAATGAAAATCGTTATTGTCTAATTCCACCCAACTTAAATTTATCAAATTCTAATACCGCGGGGCATCTCCTCTGGCAGTAATAACTGCTCTGCACATTGTTGGCATACTCTCAATGCAATTATCAGTATGTTCTGGTGGTATTTGATGCCACAGTACCCGCAATACGTCCTTCAGCTGTTGGACAAGAGTAGGCCTTGGATTCTAATGAGCCAGCTGGGTCTGCAAAAGGTCCCATGCATGCTCGATGGGGTTGAGGTCAGGATATAGCGGAGGAAGAGCAAGATGATTTATTTCCTGATCTCGAAGCGTCTCTAAAACAACCCGAGCAGGATGCGGTCTTGCGTTGTCGTCAAGAAAAACAAACTACTCCCGTCCAACAGCGTTGCGACGGTTCAGAACATAGTCCATAATGATCTCTTGGGCATAACGTTGGTCCGTGAGTGTACCGTTAAAGATATGGAGGTCAGCATGCCACCCTAAAGAAGTTCCTGAAGAAGAAGAAGACTGATTGGGTATACTGAGATAAGGTACTATGTACGGCACTACGCTATACTCTGTGACGCTTGTTATCATTGCTGAGACAATATGTGGAGTCGTCTGAAAAAGGTGTATCATCCCACGGTGTCACTTCTTGAAGTCTACGTCTTGACCATTCCACCCGGTATCTTCATTGAGTCACAGTTCCTGCAGGACATATCAGGGGGCGGTATGAAGTAAGTCCTACCTCAAACAATCGAGTTCTCACGGTTGGGTCGGAGACTCGACTTGCTATAGATGTCGAACAGTTGAAAAGGGGTGTATTCTTGCATTCATTACCAGAAATCGATCATCACGAGGTGTTGTGATGCGAAAAGATCCATTTTCAGTCATACCTGTTTCTCTAAGGCGCGAAAGGGCACGTAAAATTAAGCTCTGCGTGGTTCGTAACATATCAGCAATGTTGGCCTGGCAATCTCCTCTTTGGTGCATATCAATAGCTAAATTTCGTTGCTCTGTTGTTAAATGGTTTCTCTGCATTGTTGTTTATTATTAAGAACACAAATGTAACACACGAATAAAAAACAATGAACAAGAAAGATCTTAAGAAGACAGGAAATATTATTCGATCAAATATACAAACTCGACTTGACACTAATACGATTAACCAATTGCAACTGAACTGAATTGTTTTTTGTTTTTAACATCAAACATTGCAGCTTGCTCCAATTATCAATAATAGACGACCATTAGCCGCCAACTACAAACAATTATAATACAATATCCCTATTAATTTTTGAGTAATTTATTTCTAATTTTTAAGTTTCTATGACGTTCTATAATAAACAGTATTAAATATGCCTGTTCATTGTTTGTAAATATTATAATTTGAAAGATTAATATATAATATTATATTTAAGTTTAAAAGCACTGGCCGCTTGATAAATTTGCAAGTCCAAATTATAAATGAAACTTCTATTATTGTAGTCCCTAGCGGCACCGTACAATGTAATGTTTAGCTGCTCTTTAAATTTTGAAGCTGGTCGTCACTCGTGAATAACCTTTGCATAGTTAACAGAAAAGGCCTTTTAATGGAAAGAAGTACAGGCACTTATTCTGAAATGTAGACGTTAAACAAAAGTGTTTCATACATCACACAATGCGGATGTAGGTATACCTCTGTATTAATGCTGAACACTTACCATGCATGACTAAATCAATAAATTATCCATCAGGGCTGTTCGGAGAAATAACAACTCTTGTTTCCTGAAACGTTGAATTCTAAGAGAATCATATAAAGATACTTCTGTATATAAATCGATATTTAATTAGACTGTGAAAGTTTGGTAAATTTAAAATCCTGCGGAACACTTCAACACATTTGCTTGGTATGTAAATTTGTAGTAGTATGGGAAATCGTAGTATTGGCGCTACATCTACTGTAGAACGGCTAGTAAGTCTTCGCTTTAACTTTTAGAAACCCTTAATATAATTTTAGCTTATTGGCAATTGATATGTAAAACAGCAAAAGACCGTTGCTTACGTAGACAAGAGGTGTGTCTGGTCTCCTCAATAACATATCTAATGTAAATTGTTAAATTAATACATATTTTGTATAAAAAAAATATTGTAAACAGACTTGCTTGCTACTTCGGAACGTATTCAGTAACTACTAATGATGTTGGTTTGAAACACAAAGTAAATATTATAGTAGGCGCTCTGTTTAAATATCACCTTTTATGCATATTACACAGAGATTTGCCCCTGCATATTTAAAGATGTTGCAATTCTTGGGGTGGGTAGCTGCATCATATGCAGAAACCAGTTATTCAATGTAAACCAGTTTAAGGTAAGTGCGGTTTATATATGCAAGCAGTTCTATAGATATGTAAAAAAGAATGAGAAAATAGGATATGAAGTAAATAACAATAATTTAAAATAGTTAAGATGCTATAACGTCAACATCTCAAAAATATAAAGGCAAATAGCCTCAGGTTATTCTTCAAATCTGCAGACTGTGGAAAACTAACAGGAGCTACAGTCATTTTAAACTATTTAAATTGAACATTGCATAAAAGAAATCCACATGTTTGTGAGTTGATCGAATATGTTAACATCTTCTCTTAAAGTTTTTTTTATATATTGGAATATGTTAAAGATGCTGACGATAGGTTTGTAACATACAATTGCTAAACAATTATTTTTGATTAAACTATTAAGGCTGAAGATGTGTTTGCAGTATTTAATGAAAGTATTGTGACCAGACTCTTACCAAAATTATTTTTAATTTGACATGTACAAACTGTTTATACTAAAGTTAGTCAGCTATTAAATTTTACTGCTTCACAAAAATTATATCGTGTCGATAGAAGCCCACGGCGGACACAATGGCATTATCTGTTTTTAATTGCCCTACCGTTTCCAAAATTACAACTTCTTTTAAGAAAGAAAAGTTTACTTGAAACTCATAAATGAAGGTTCGTCAATAGATATCTACATTCCTATAATTACCATAACATAAAATTTAAAAAATTTATGTACATACATATATATATATATATATTTACATCCAGTATTTTAATTTAAGGTAGAACTGTAAATAAATAGGAATAAAACTGTTAATTCTATAAATAATTTTTATTCCCCGTGAGCCCTGGCTCTGACTTTACCCGGCACCAGGTTCGGACTATTGCAATTAAATATTCACAATAGCCATACACATTTATTTGCTTTTATATTATTTAACTATGATAAGGTGATAAAAAGCTAACCGCTAACATTAAATTACATTGACAATACTACTGTTTCCGCAGCTAATTTTTGAAAACAAAACAGAAGCAAAAAGTACAACCAAAAAAATCTTACTATTTAGGAAGAAAGCAAAGGCAAATAACAACCAAGAAGCCTGCAAAACTACAAACGGCAAGCGAAGGAGAGAAGGAGAAGAATTAAGGAGCGATGGCGATCCCCGACTCATGTAGGAATTGTCAGAAATAATCTATGGAAAAATAAGGGTCTCGTTTTCCGCTTACCGGGGGTATATCTCATTTCGTAACTCATTTTAAAAGGGCAAACTTCTAAATGTTTGTCCTTTTATACCAGATTATGGTGTTCAATTAAATTATTACTTTTGGTTCAAGTTTTTAGTCGATGTATGTTTGCGAAATTCCATCAAATATCCTCAGGGAAATCCTAAATAATGACACCTCCAATACAGAAAAGCTCATTGGCTATGTGAGGGATTTTACTGGACTATCAAATAAAATATATTACTAAGTACTGGGGCTAAGAACCAATGTAGTTGATGCCTGTATTAACAACAATAAACAAAAATAATGTTTGCGAAAATGTTTTATATTGTTACGGTCCAAAAACCGCTAAGTATTCGAAGTTTCTCAAGGCCTCGCGAACCCCAATACCCAGATTTAAAATTACCAAAATTATGGTATTAGGTACCGACGCATTCTTAATCAAAATTAAAACCTTCCGCACGATTCCCCTAGTTGTTAAATTCTAAACAAAAAAAGAAAATTCTGTATACTGCCGTCCATTTGACCATTACCAGCAAAATCTAGTTATTCACAACTTATATTAAGACAAAATCTAAATTTAATTGGAATTTAAAATCCCATTAATTAAAGTTTAATTATTCAAATTATTAATTAAAGGGAACAACCAGCTGGATTACGATGGATTACATCATATAGAGTAATTAGGATTTTTCTTCGTAAAACTAAAACTACACCAGCCAGGAACGAAGAACACCGCACAGAGTTTTTGTTCAAACGGCGATATCGTTAATAGGGCGAACGGGAGTTCATTTTAATCATTATGTATGCAACCAACTATACAGACAACTAAAAAACAGAAGAAAACGTCGCTGTAGTTGTGAATTATTTTAGTATGAAGGTTATGTTTGATGCTGTGTTTATATTAAATAGGAAAATCAAAATGAGTGGAACAATAACGACGATTATTATCGTAAAACATTAAATATCCATAACAGAAAACGGAAACGAAAATAAAAACAACTGTTACAACAGGTATTCTAAATGGCCATCTTGTACTTCTAAACAATAACCTAAACGGTGTTGAAAAGTACGCACAGCATTCGCAAGAAAGTCAGGATTCAATCTATTGTATTCGGTACGTATGCGATCTTTTAATTCATCAATACTTTGTATTGGAATATTTGTTAAATTTTTGATTTCAGGTATCTCCAAGCAAAGAAGCCATTGGGCGACAAATCTGCAGAACGCAGGGGCCACGGGATGGGACCGAATCTTCCGACCCAACGTCCTGGAGACCTGTCGTTTAGAAAGTTTCTCATAGAATTCGTGCAATGCGGAGGGGCTCCATCCATCTAAATTCACGGGTCATCGATGTTTAAGTTTTATATTGCCGGAACGATGTCGTTCCTTAATAGCTTTAAAAATTTTGCTGTATTAAGATTACCATCAACAAAATATGGACCGATAAGCTTATTTTCAACTAGCCATACATTAATTTTCCTAGTGAATTGACTATGAGTTAAGTTTTGTAAATGGCGGTTAGTGCGGGAATAATATCTAAGGAATAAGATTAGCAGGATAATGGATAGTGGATAGTTGAGGAATTATAATACATACCGAAAATTTAGTGTATTGACTTTTCCATTTATTGTGAAAGTTGCTTCATCACTAAAAACTATCTTATTTAAAATGTATGCATGTTCATTCTGCAAATTAAAGAATGTTTCACAAAAGATTGTTCTTTTTCTTTGCCTTCATCGAATAGTTGTTGGTGATTAGAATATTTGTACGATTTGTCTTCAACGTAGCATAAAATATTTAATTTAATATTTTCGGTTAAAACGTGATTACTTTTAGTTCTTATTTTATGGGAATTTATTACGTATCCCTCTTTTTTTTAACAATTGTTTGTAAGGTTTGAATACAAGGAATAGGTCTTTGTGGATATTTTACTGAAAATAAGTCTCTCACAGTTCTTAAGCTGTTACCATTCTGAAACCACATTAGAATTTCCACTCTTTCGTCTTTACTGTACAGGGTTGTATAAAAAACGCAAGAAGACACTAAATAAAGACTAATTTTATTTTTTAACATTGAATTAATTTGATTGCTTTGGCTACAGCATGCTTTAGTTGTCTGTATAGTTGGTTGCCTACATAATATGGGTAATTGATGCTTTCTTTTTAAAAGTATACATAGGCAGTGTATACTAAAAAGAAAAATTCCCTGCATGTATATATCTTTAGCTAGAAGCCACACACTCATGAAGACAAACGTGGAAATTAGACAACACTATCAACAAAGCGGAAGCAAAGGAAACTGAACAGATAAACATTTACGACTATCCAGGCGTATTAGATTTCAATAACCAGATATAGTCATACATAAGAAAGAAGAAAAAGATGTACAAGAAGGAAGAAAGACGATTAGGAAAACTGAGAACAAGCAAAAAGATAAACGACAAGATCATTTCATGATTTCGATAACTGTAACCTTTCCGAGTAGTTATCCAAGTTTAGTTTCAAGATCTCTATTTCACTTCTGTTTGTTAACTTTCTTCATATTTAGTTTCAAATTGCCTTTAAGCGCTAGACAGAATATTTTGAAACAAATTATTAAAAGATGTAATTCTGCAAAATAGATTAAAATGGAGTTTGAATTGGCTTTTGTTATTACTTTGCGTTCTATAGACGTAGTTGCTGAGTTGCAGTATTCATATTTCTAGGTTTATTAGCCTATGTTGTAAGAAACAGAATAACATTGCGAAAAGACCATTGCAAGTTAGGTATAGTGGCAAGCGCCATACTGCTTAGTATGCGCTTTATATATCTATGGATTAAGCATTATGCATAATCTTTGCTTAAGATGTTTCTTGCCGATTTAGCTTAATAGTAGTTTTTTTGTTTATTTATTTAGCGAAATTATTATGTTTTCAAAAACTGCCTGAAGATCTACAACAAAAAACAAATCTCTGTAAGTAATTATTTAGCAAGCAGCAATTTAATTTTATTTAGCTTCTGTGTTCCGCAAAGATGGAGAAGTTAGAAGTTGGGAATTACATTTGACAGTAGGCGCACCTGCTGTTTGTATTCGCGAAGAGAACGATCCATCAAAACGAGTTTTTCTCCACTAGTAACATTATGCTGTTTAAGCTTTAAGGCAATGCTAAATATTTAAACAGAAAGAGCCCATTTGCCCACCTTCAAAGGCTCCATTTGCGCAGAGTTGTTGGAGTGTGGCAATAAAATTTGCTAGCAAAAAGTTCAGTTAGTGAGGCGAGTCCGTTCTTGTTTATGTGTAGGTTTTGTGAAGCCAACTTTTTAGATGATTTACCCTATTCGTGTACAGGGGGAAAGAGAAACGACGTGCAGATGTTGGCGCAGCATCCCGAGTACCGAGATGAAGATAGCGAATCTCGCGCCAGTCCTCTCTGGGCATCGTTTCAGAACGGATCTCTGCTCTCGGACCCGACCTCCCTGCCCGTCTAAAGCCCTATTTTCCTGCTAACGTGCTTGTTCCCGTGTTTAATCGACACTTGATCTTTGTTACGTATTATTGGAATTCTCCTAACTCGAGTAAGTAACATTTTGTTGATTAATTCTTAACAAAACACTTTTGAACTGACCACAGACATATCTGGCGATATTTTCAAATTTACCGGGATTCAATAATTCCCAACTTCGGAACCAACAGATCCATATCGCTTTCAAGTTTCTACAGCTTTGACTTCTCGTATTCCCAGAGCTTTTAACTACTCACAAGAGCCATTGCTAATTAAATCAAGTGATTAATAAAATTTATTTCGGTATCCAATTAATGAGTAGCCAATAAGGCCCCGTCGTAAACAAACGGGTCTCGGTGCATCTCGTTGCAGTAAATACACGCGGCTATTCTCGTCATTTCCCGCTGCACACCGCAATTGCAACTGCAGTGACATCGCTGCTGCTGACCGAACACCGGACATTCTCCGTGCATGGTAAGTACGTACATTAATAGATTTCTGCACTTAACATTTCGTCAAGCTTCCCCTATTGTGTGCTTTGAAAATTTCCCCATAGTGTGCTTTTGTGAACTTTAACTAATATTTCAACTCTCAATGTATTTGGCAAACGCGTCGGTTTCCAAACCGAACAACAACAATGTAAGGGCCGAAATAGAAGCTTCAAATTTAAGCAATCCCATAAGAGGTTCTCAAGGAAAGTCCGGTTCCCTATACGCTTTACTTCCGGAGTTCACCGGAACACCTTGGTAATTTAAACGCACGCTGTCTTGTTGTGTAAGACGGTAACGCCATAATTATTACCCCAAGTTGCTTTCCTGCTTTTCATGAAATCATAAATGTGAATTGGGTGAGCCAAAATAGCGCGGCGTCTGATGTTAACGAAATTATACCTGTAAAATAGTTTAGTAAATATAATTAGACGCCTATAAATATCCGATAAATGTCTGTCGCGGTTCCTACGAATGTGTTGTCTGCTGCACTATTTCCGAATAGGTTAACTGCAATGACGACATTCATGGACGCATAAATGTATGTAGTACCCTTCATTAAGCCAACACGTAAAGTGTGTTAGTCACGGTGGGCGTACGAACGCCATAAAAATTAATGCAGCGCTTTTAAACGCATATTCAATCGAGGAAGGCATTGAGGCTATAAGTCTTATTTTTTCAATATCGTTATTTCAGTTTTGACTAAATTTACTTCTTTTTATGGTAAATAGAAATATTGGGCTGCGATTAAACTTACTTGTTAAATTAAACAGCGTTTGCTTCCAAATACAATTCGAGGTATTTTAACTTTGATTAAACATTGGTATGTCTGGTCACACAGGAATTCAGCCGTCGCGAATTAACACGTTGGTATTTTTGTTCTGCTAAGTACATACCTATGTATGTGTAATAGCAGGCTTTTAATTTTAGAACGGCGGATAAGAATAGGCTATTGATTACCCCTTGGAGAATTGCAAACTATAATTTCTACTAGTCTGAATGCACGACACAAAAATGCACATACTGGATATTATGCCAGTTTGATTTTTAGGCCATGCTGTATGGATATCTACGTATCTGTCGTAAATAAACTTCCGATGAATTGCATTTTCGTAATATTAACTTTTAAACAGGCCACTCCTGCATTATATACGACGCACATTAATAGGAATTAGGAAAATGTGCCAATACTGCCTGTTTAAAATTTATTCGATAGTGAATCTAATGTGTTCGAATTGCTTCAAAGGTCTTGTCTTACGAGGGGGTACTGATAAGTACTTATCCTACCATATAAAATGCCACAATATTTCAAAACAAAATTTTATTTATTCAACATAATCTCCTTTAAGACTTTTACATTTAACAGAACGTTCATAAGGTAATTCTAAGTCATTTAAAAAAAATCTTTGTCTTGGTCTGCAAACCACTCCTCAACAGCACCTATTGCTTCCTCATTTGTCGAAAATCTTTTACCTTTCAAATGATTTTTGAGTTTTGGGAACAAATAATAATCTGACGGTCTAAATCCGGAGAATAGGGTGGGTGGTCAACCAATTCAAAACCAATTTCATCAATTTTTGCAGTGCCAATCAACGACTTGTGAGCAGCAGCGTCGTCTTGCAAAAGGAGCACACCCCTGGCAAGTTTTCCGCGGCGCTTTTCCACAATTTTCTCATATAATTTAGTTAGGTACTCAGTATAATATGCTCCCGTGATAGTTCTACCCCGTTCCAAATAATCTATCAGAATTATCCCATCTTTGTCCCAGATATCTGAACCAAAAATTTTTGCCAGCCAATTCTGGAACACGGAATTTTTTGGGTCGTGGAGAACCAACATGCTTCCACTGTTTGGATTGCTCTTTAGTCCCTGGGTCATAGTGACGGATCCACGTTTCGTCCATAGTAACAAGCCAATCCAAAAAGTATGAGGAATCTTCTGCAAAACGGCGGCAGATTTCCTTTGACGCGCTTCTGATCAACGTTCAAGCATCTTATGCTCCATTGGAAAACCCAATGGTAGTTCATGTGTGATCGAAACAGTTTATTCATTCTTATAAGTACAATTACACCCTACTCTTAGCTTAATGAATAGTTGTAAGCGGTAGCTGTTAGCGCATTCAGTATTGATTCAAATATATAAATTCGATTTGCCAGCTTAAAATTAAAACGCTGTTAACATGTAACTTCAGCCGGACTTCAATTCTTATAGAAAGGATTTACTAGCGTTACTAATAGAAATCATTCACAATTTACAGACAAATTTTATTAGTACTATCTTGTCAGAAATACAAGCAACCAATATGCCACGATGATTGCTGTTACTAATTTTGTAGCGGTTATTTGTTGTTATGTGTTGGCACTTGTAATTTAATTGACAGCTCAGTAATATTGCATTTAAACGAAATATTTGCTGGAATTACATTATGCTTGCTGCATCATGTAAGGTATTGCGTTACAATATTGAAATATATAAAATGTAAATCAGGTGGAAAAATTTAATAAGTATTTTCTATGATAAAATTCTAAAATGTTGAATTTTACTTCGAAGCGAATCATTATTGTTGTACAATATACAGTTCGGTTGTCTGTAGTGTTTGTAGTCATACACTGATTAAACTATAACCGTGTTTTCTTACCCACATTTGGAAAATTAAAATTACTTTTCATTTATTGTGTTTCTTAATTTAATCACGAAGTAATAAGTTTTAGATTATCAGGAGATTATTTAGAGGTATCAGAAAGGGTACTTTGCCATTTGAATTTTTAAAGTTGCAGTTGCTAGCGCTTAGAGGTTGAGGGGTGGGCGGGTGAAAATTACATCTCTAAATGATAATTTAAAAATAAAAATCGACGTGTCCGAGCATTGTTTTGAAATATTTTTCTTAACGATTTTATATAATTTATCCGTTACTTCGGGAGCACTGTATATCCAATGATAGAAATATTTTTGCACTTTTTTACTAAGGTATGTTCGGCTTAATCGGTCACGTGTAATCTCCGGAAGCTGTAGCTCTTTCAAAATTCTTGGAGCCGTTCTTAGAGATACTATTTTGAAAATTTTTACGCTTGTTTTTGCATGCTACATTTCTAAGGCCTAAGAAATATGAAACAATTTCAGTCAGTTCAGTTTAGGTCAGTTCGGCAGACGGTGATTAAGTAAACGGCAATTTACAAACTATCTTTCTACAAAATTGTATAAACTGACAGATAGAGGGATACCAGCTGTGATACATTCGCCATCTCTTTGTAATGAACGGTAAGGTAAGTCGTCTCTAAATAATTAACATATTTGAATAGATAAAATAAATGCATCAGCAATTATAACTAAAAATTTAGCGATTAAAGTGAAAATATAATTAATCCAAGATTTTTTAATAATAATAGTACAAATATCAACATTCTTTGTATTTCCACTCACGACGGCTTTCCAGTTTTTAACGAACCATTTTTATTAAAAAGATAAGGGGAGTACTTCCTAGTATTTCTCTGTCTGCGCCCATACCTATAACCAATCACTACCTGAGTCTCATGTTAAACGGAATTTTAAATAATATCCTATAAGTTTGACCACTGCTTTTAACGGATTACAACCATTTTTCACTACTATCGCGTTAAAAATTAACAAGGGTTTTTGTTAACCCTGTGTGATCTGCTGAACTTTTTAGAATCTAAATGCTCTTCGATACGAGGGCGGTTCACTTTCTGCCGAGCTTAGTAAAGCAATACATAATATATTGACAAAACAAATTTATTTATAATTTTTCAAAGTATTTCCCTCCACCGTCAATGCATTTTTGCATCCGTGAAAACCAATCTTCAAAACATTTTTTCTAATCTTCCCGCGTCAGGTTATTTATTTCATTTTTAAATGCGTCAACCACTTCTTCGGCCGATGTAGAACGTAAACCCCGTAACTTATTCTCTCCACGCGGAAATAGAAAATAAATTATTAGGTGCTAGGTCTGGACTATACGGCAAATGACCCATTATTTCAATATTTTGGGCATTCGAATACTCAGTCGTTCGAGCAGCAATGTGCGCCTGAGCGTTATCTTGATGCAAGATGATCTTTCCTCTTGAACGTTTTTCGCGAACATTTTGGAGAACTTGATGTAAATAAACTGTAGTGTACCATTCAGCATTAACAATACGACGATCCTCCAGTGTTACAGTGGAAACATGTCCAGTAATTCCAAGAAATGTGGCGACCATCTGTTTGTTTCGACTTTTTCACGAACAACTATTGTGGGAGCCGATTCGTTCTCAAAGACTCAAACTGCCAACGGTTAATTTCTTTCGGGATACACACGTTTCATCATCTGTAATGATGTTGTACACCATATCAGATGATCCAGTGTCAAAGTGATCCGCTTAGATCTGCACCATGCACAAGGTTTTCTTTTTGAACAGGAGTCAAATTGTAAGGAATCCAAAGGCCACAAAGCTTATGTACCATCAAATGTTTGTGCAAAATAGTGCCAATTGCTTTGACACCCATCTTTAAAGTTGCTTGAATACTTCTGGCAGTAATATGCCGGTCATCATGTTTCGTGCAAGACCAATATTCTTTTCGGTAACTGCCGTTTTTGGCTTAGGTGCTTGAAAGTTGTCATTTAAGGAAAGTCAACCACGTTGAAATTCATTGTACCACCGCTTTACTGTAGCTAAGGAACACGACTTGTCACCAAACACTCGATAGATTTCCTCAAAACATTCTTTACGGCTAAAGCCAAGCGTGAAATTGTAAAACATCACAGCTCTTTATTCAATTCCATGATTTCTCGGGGAAAATATTACTTTAAAATTATGTATTTTAAATACCTTCAAGTATATTTGACAACTTTCACTATAATTAAACTTGGAAACAACTACGTTAAAATGTCAAGCAAAATTTGTTTCAAAATATCACAGCTTGTTAGATAGACTCAGAGAAAAGAGAACAGCCCTCATATAATGAACATTTAAGCATTCTAATTATAGTACCTTTTTAGCCTAAGGAGTAAGGTGTTACATTTCGTATTTTACATTTCATACATAATAATATACTACATAGCATATTCATTCATTTCTACCTCTATTAATAAATTTTCTCCACTCTTTCTTTTTCTTCGCCATGATTGATGCTTGTACCTTCGTGAGCCCTCTGTCTTCGATTAACTTCTCTATATTTTGATTCCACGTTGCCTTTGGCCTTCCGCTGCTTCTCCTTTCCTGTCTCTTCGCTTCTCACACCGTTTTCACTATTCTCTACTCGTTCATTCACTTAAGATGTGCATACCATCGCAGTTGGCAGTCCTCTATTCGCTTTATTACTGGTTGCACTTTTAGCTGCTCTCTGATACTGGCATTTCTAATATGATCCCTTCTTGTGACTCCTATCACTTTGCTTAAATATTTCATCTCCATACTTTGAATTTTACTCTTGAGTCTCATCGTCAATACCCAACTTTCACATCCAAAGGTTAAGACAGGTATAAACAACACTGATTTGTATATACTCATTTTCGTTTTTACCGAGACATCTCTCAATTCTACTATTTACCTCTACTTCGTGAATTCCCTTGCTATCTAACTGTATTCCCAAGTATTTAAAGGTATCTATTTGTTCTATTTCTTTTCCATTTAATTTGATGTTTACTTGTACGTCTGAATCCCTGCTAATCATAATTTTTGTTTTTTCTACATTTATCTTAAGCTTCTTTTCTGCTAACTTCTCATTCCATATGTCTAAATTCTTCTATAGTTCTCTTTCATTTTTTACAAATATAGCCAGATGATCAGCAAACGCACATTCACTTATCCAGACTGGTTGTAAGTTTCTATATCCCACGTTTAATTTAGATGTTCTGGTTCTAGTTCCTTTCATTCCATCATCCACGACCAAGCTAAATAACGTTGGGCTTAGCACCCCTCCTTGCCGTACGTCTTCATTTATTGCGTGATTGCATGTTATCTGTTCTTACAATGTTCATGTTATTTTTATGCATGCTCATTATTGCTCTTAACTATTAGCTTCGTGTCTATTTTCCTTTTTATTAGGCTTTCTTCTATGCTTGCTTTATCGAATGCCTTTTCCAAATCGATGAAGGCTTGGTATATCTCCGCACCAGTATTCCTTACACCTTCAGTCATCTACTTAATTGTAAATATGTGGTCTTGTATACTCCTGTCTTTCCTGAACCCGCTTTGTGACCGTTCGAGTTGTTATTATTATTAATTTGGTTTCCGGAATTCGCTCATATACTTTGCATACTGTATTCAGAAGGGCGATACCTCGATAGTTATTGCTATCTCTTCTATCTCCCTTCTTGAATGTTGACACAATAACTCTAGTTTCCCAGTTTTTTGTTATGCTTCCTTCATCCCACGCCATATTACATATTTTTGTTAGCATTTGCACTCCATTTTTGCCCAAATTTTTCAGCATTTCACCAGTAATGTTATCTTGCCCTGCAACCTTTCTCTTTTTAAGCTTCTTTATGGCTTCCTTGATATCATTTGACTGTATGTGCTCTCCTTCTTGTTTTATATCGTCTATATTGTGCATTCTTACATAGTTTCCTTCATTTTTAGTAAGTTGCATTCACTACTAATTATCACGCACGTTTGACTTTTGTATCGTGCATTAAGTCGCTCAGAACCTCCCGACATACAGGTTTAGTTTCGGAGCTGTTTACACACTTTTGCTCGTTTAAAAATCGTTAAAAAGTCAAGCACAATTTGTTTCAAAATATCACAGCCTGCTAGATAGACTCAGCGAAACGAGAACAGCCCTCGTATAATGAACATTAAGCATTCGAATTATAGTATTATGTATAAATGTTTCTGCTAATAACCAACAGTAAAAATGGTGTGCTCTAAAATCCATCAGTATGTTCAAATATCTATTTATAAAAGTGCAACAAGAATTTGATAAAACATTAAATTTTCTAAAAATGTCTACCCATGAAACCAGAAAGAACATAATTATGTTATGTTCTGTAACTATTTAATCAAATCCTAATTGGAAATTGCAGAAATGGAGTGCTATTTTATTAAACATTACTAATAAACACGTTTTATAACTATTTTGTAACAAATGCGGCATATGGTTGTAACAAACACCTGAAGTTCAAGGTAATTACGCAAATACTATCATTTTCTTTTATGTTAACAGATATTTAATATATACACACTGAAATATAAATATAATAAAGTAAATATTCAGATCGAGGATAAGAATAAGAGATAACTATCCTAGTTATTCAAATATATGTATCTGTTACGTATGTATATACAGTGTTAACTCATTTCCAAGCATTCATTAAACGTTATGGTTTTTATATAGTTATTCAGCTAGTGTAGTTGAAAATTACTACTACTGAAGTGTAACTGTGATGGTGTGCCGGAATCTGGGAAAATTTGCAGAGTTAAGAAAGGGTCCTTCCGCTAAATGGTTGGCTGGTGTAGAATTCAAATTTGTGACGACTTGCTGAATAGCATGTTGGCTTGTTTGTAATAATACCCTTTGTTCAAGTAAACTTATTTCCCTTCAACGCAACGTATTAACTTCTATCTGACAGTGTAATTTTATGTTTACGTTACAATCTCGAACATTGGCGTATTTTCAGAGTTCTTGAAATTTTCCTGTTATTTTCATTAATTCGTGGATTTTAATAATTCGGAACAAAAGGTTTGTGGGGAATCCGAAAACAACCTCTGCATTTAATTCGCCGTAGTATGCTTGTGACTGGCTACATTGGCGATGATGGAGGTTAACTACAATTAGAGATAAAATACAGTAAAGTGATTTATATTTTGCTTAAGTGTTGATAATATTTGGTATTAATTTTAAACAGGAAATATCGTATAATGTATGATTATAGTTTAGTTCCATTTGCCTAGAAGTCAAAAAGAATAAAATTTAGTTTTCGAATAGAACCTATCTTTATGTGGTTTTAGGGGTTCTCATAAATGTAATCTATTACAAATAACTACTTTAGTTTAAAACGAAGGACCTGCTTAGATTTTTAGAAAAGTTTTAAATGTATCTTGGGGTGTCGTTTTTTCAGCACTGTTTCCTTGAAATGTTTTAAGCATACAAAGTAAATCCTGTTATTTTTAATTAGAACCAGCCTTTTAACAATATTGCTAACTGAAATATGAAAGCACTTCGGCAACGGGAAAATTACTTCTTTATTTTATGTCTTCCTTTACGAAACTCGACTAGCAAAATCATTTATAAGTAGTGAGTTCAACATTATGCACTTATTCTGATCTAAGAATAGCTAATCGATTAGCGCTCTGTAAGATATATTTACAACCCCATTCTAGAAGTTTAAAGAGTTATATGCGAACGATTCCCTTTTTCAATTCGTCGACAACGTCTTGATGTCTTGAATCCATATCGCTGTTAAAATTAAATACATCGTCGAGGCTCTCACAAGAACCCTTATAAATGCAAATATTTTCAAGACAGCTAGAATGAAAAGGTTTGCCCTTTTAACCTTAAAAAGAGAAATATTAGGCAAGTGAAATTTATGTATATGCATCTGTCTATGTTTAATACGTGTCCATTCAATCTCGTATAAGATTTTGCATGTTATAAAAATTGATAGAATTGAAATTATTGCATTGGAATTTTGAATTTTTTGCCATATGTAAGTATAATACACTTCGTTTCATATGAAATGCACCACCCATTACAAATAAAGCTACGGGTTTGAAACTTTGCTAAAATATTGTTTCATTATTGCTTATAAAATGATTAGGTTTTCATAAAAAAAGATTAGCTATTATAAGAAAACAATAACAAGAATGAAAACAAAATTAATAATGTGTAACATCGCCATGAACAGCAATGCAAGCATTTCCTCGTCGTGGCATGCTTTCTATAAAGTGGTCTATGTTCTCCTGGAGTATCTCGTTCCATATTACATAAAAGTTGGTGTGTCAGTTCGTCTAAGTTGTTGGCAGCTCTTTGCAATAAACTTAGTCGCCGGCCCATCATGTCCCAAGCATGTTCGATCGGCGATAAGTTCAGCGATCGTGCAGGCCAGGGCAACATTGGCAATTGGGCTTGTTGGCGGTACATTCTGGTAATGTTTGCAGTGTGTGGACGTGCGTTATCTTGTTGGAAAATACCGTTTGCTAACGTCGGCATGAATGGTACTAACACCGGTTTCAGGACATTATGGATATACCGATGAGCATTGAAAGTGCCTGGGACGAACACAAGAGGTGATCTTCTACCGAACAAGTCGCACCCCAAACCATAACTCCAGGTGTTAAAGCTGTATGACGTCTTTCAACAAACTCTAAGTTTCGTCTTTCTCCACGATATCTACGTGCCTTCCTACGGCCGTCATTTGCCCACAAAATCTTGATTCGTCACTGAAGACAATGTCGTTCCATTGCTGATTCCAATGCTGCCGCTCTTTACACAAAGCAAGCCTAACAGCCTTGTGATGTGCAGTTAAAGGGAGCCGTTGGAGTGGACGATAGGATCGCAGTCCAAAAGAAGAGTTTCTTCTGTAAATTGTTGCCATTGACACGCGGCGGCGAAGAGCTCGCATCCAGCAACAAACCTTGTTGTTTGAAAACGGTCTCGTGTAGCCATTCTTCGAAGAAGTCGATTTTCACGAACGTTGCTCCTACGTGATGGACGATGTCGCTGAATGCCTTCTTCTGACCAAGCAGACCATATTCGTGCAACTGTAGTGTGGTCCCGATTTATCCTTCTACCAATTTTACGAAAAGAAAGTCCAGCTTCCTTCATGCCGATAATTCGACCTCTATCAAAATCGGATCTGTGGTTAAAATTTCTACGTTGTCTTACTGGAGGCATTTTAAACCATTAATTTTGTCACCAAATCTCGAAACAACTAATTAATATACTAGATATTGTTTTGTTTCTATGCAACAAGTTGATGAGATACAGTAGACGAACACCACAACCACTTGATTTTTTTAATGTTAAAAGTGATCATTTCCTACGCAATAATAAAATATTATTTTAGGAAATTTTCAAATACGTAGCTTTTTTTTAATGAGTGGTGCATTTCATATGAAACTGAGCATATTATAAAAATCAGAGAGTTGTGATATTTTTAAATTACAAGCTTATCGTAGGTCTGGGATGCGGAAGTACGTCATCTGAGTTCCCAAAGCAAATTATTTAATCCAATTAACAAACTTATTCGTCAAAGCACACACATAACTTCACATTATTTGGAAGCAAAGAATTGCATTAGGGAATATATAGCATGTTCCATGACAAAACTTTTGTAGTTGTGTGTTAGATATATTATAAATTACCAGCGATTGACTATAATTAAACAAATGTTATTTATGAATAATCAACATGAATAGCTACATTAACGATGTCTAACTCACAAGTTACCTTTTTATATAGAGCAGTACAAATGGAAGCATTTACAACATTGTTTGAATTTCACGAACTAATTATTTAATTTTGAAATATGATTAGGTTACTTTTAATAAAGTGTGTTATGCAAGACACTAGAAATTAATACAAACTATACTTGAGGATCGTCTTGATTTATTCCCATAACAAATCATATTTTACGTCAGTTAACAATACGGTGGCTAGTAAATCTATTACTTATAAATATTATAATTTTAAATTAAATCCGCTTGTAGGGTTTGATTAGTTCTGGAATTTGAGTGCGGGCGCATATCCATTAATTACTTTTCTAACTTCGTGTAAGGCGTGACGTCTGGTTTTATAAATTGGCATTCAGATCACAATCACTCGAGTTTATTTAGTTATGTTATGCGCAAATCAAGAAATCTCTTGCTTTGTTTTGATAATAAGGGAAAAATTGAACCACTTAATTCAAAATTTTAATTTTCTTCAAATATATTTAAAAATAGGTTCATACTTTAACAATTAATATATCGGATATTATAATTATGATTAATACAGTGTATGTATTTCTATAATATCAAGAAAATACAGTTTATAGAGCAGAAAATATCTCAATTGCGTTTTTAAATGTAGGGACGAACATTTATATGGGATCCTTACAAATAAAACTATATTTTACTGTACACTTCTCATATAGATTGCTGACAGTTGAAATATCTTATAAGTACAAAAGATATACACGAGATTTAGCAATTTAATTCACAGATAGATGCTGCAGCAGTGGATCACGTGAAACGAAATCAGAAGCAAAGCAGCAATATAATAGTTCATAGTTTTGTCAATAGAGGATGGTAAAACGAAACTCGAACAGCTGCTAATTTCGGCGCAGGAAGCTGGCGCATTCGTCGTGTTTCAGTCAGTCGTCATGGAACAACGAATATTAAATTTTGCTGTAAATTAGGGACAATTCCCAATTAAACTTAGGGAATGTAAAACACTGCGTACGATCGTAATGCTTTACGTTGTGCTAGTATGTTCGAAAAGTTAAAAGAGGTGTCCGTCGATCACTCGAAATGTAGATGCCGCAGCATGAGTTCGTTAAATTGTAACAAAAATTTTCCGAATGAGGGCAAATTGAATTGAACGTCAGTTGTTTAAGAAATTTTGGATAGATTTTTAGGAAAGAGGATCTGTTGTGCAAAGTTCGTTAGTAGGGTATTTTGGACAGTTCTAAATCCACCTCCTATCACTTTGCCTTGAATATGAAGATCAATGTTATGTAACTGCACTACTTGAAGGTCAAGGTCATTGTTCTGGATCCACCCCACTATAAGACCTTCAAGATCATTTGTATGTGATCCACATCTTTACCATGAAAGTTGTAAAGACAAATGGGAATGACAAAATATAACACTTACAAATGAATTGCACTTATTACAATCAGTATGGATTACAAAATGAAAACGTTAAATGTCAGTAATAAGTATCAACGCAAGTCATTATAATTAATCGACCAGCTTATTGCAAAATTCGAAATACACATAGACAATATAATTAATACAACAAAATCAAGTATAGCAGTAGACATACAACAGTAATTGTTTGTAAATCCAATTGCCTTCTTTAACACATTGGATTTCTTACTCTTCAACATAATAGTTTGCCAATGAGTATCTACCTATAACGTGTTCAGAAAAACTTTACTTTGCACATTCTTACGATTGAACAAAAACAGAAGAGTTTCATCGTGTACAGACTTCGTTCAGATCTGTCACGGCAGTGCAGATTATTTTAACTGCTTTATCACTAGTAATGACTCATGCATGTTCCAATACGATCTTGAGACGAAACGTCAGAACTCATCACCACTGCTCACAAAGTTCCATTTGAAAAAATCGGAATCAAAACCTTGTTGAATACCTTTTTCAATAAGTAGGGTGCAATCCATACAAAAATTTGTGCCTCAGGATAAACAGTAAATGGTTGAAGTGGAGAGATTATTGGAGCCCTTTTTCCAAGCGCAACTGCTACTTCGTGAAGAGAATAGTTGTTTGTTGTTGCACGACAATGCACCTACCCATTCTGCACTGACTATGCAATAATTTCTCATAAAACACGTCGTTGTGGAGTACCCACCCTATTTACCTGACTTAGCAGCAACAGACTTTAACTGGCCTAAAGTGGAAACTGTTTCGAAATGTAAAAGATTTTAGAACGTAGAAGATATTCTGAAATATATAGCCACCGAATTGAAAGCAGTTTCTTCAGACGTATTTGCCGACTGTTTTGAAAAACTTTTAGAACGTCGCAATGAGTGTATTATACAAATGAAAATTATTTTGAATACATATTAAATATGTTTGTGTTGAATTAAATTGCCAAGCAGCTTAATATAACCACCTTAAAAATTTCATATTAAAGGCATTCGAATTAGACAAACAAACGGAGGTGCACTTTTTTCAAATGTAGTGTTTAAAAGTTATGTTACGTGTATTTTTCGCAGTAGTATCTCAACATTCTGATGGCAGTGTGATGGGTGCATACAGTTCCTTTTGCCGCCGACCTTGTTTTGAACTTTTTGAGTTCCTGTGGTGTTAGGGAATTTTGGGAAGATCCTTTTGAAGTTGTAGGTGGGATAGAATTTCCTGAAGTGTGAATGTTACACGGGACTTCCTCTTGAATTCTTAGCCGTGCAAGTTGTGGGTTACTGGTGAAAGTGTAAGGGGTGATTTAAGATTTTGGTTTCTTCATGCTGCGAGGATTATTTAAATCATCCTCGTAGATAAGAGAACTTAGTTAGTTGTCTGCGAGTTATTTTTGTGTTTTGCTAAATTCTCATTGGGTCTAGCCCAGATTAATTAAACACTTTACCAGAAAACTGATACGTTACCTGCCGCATGCTATGTGGAGTCTCGTGGGACCGTTTACCGACCAACCAGCCTATCTCGGTTATCGGTAGCTTTCGGTTCTACATGCTGTACGGAGTTGGAGACAATCAGCCACCCAAAGGAAGTTCGAGCTTCTAGAGAACTTCCGAATACGTGTCAAAAAGTGCCTACATGAGCTGCTAGTCTATTTGGATGCCGCGTCCTCCATAATCGTGTCCAGCAGGCTCCAGGCACCACCTAGCGGCCGATGAAAGGTTGAGTTTCCAATATTGGTTTTCTGTTTGTCTATATCTTCGTGCTACCATATGCCGGTAGTCCGGTGCCCGTTAAATCAATTTCGGCATGTACCACACTCAACGGGGAGCCAATACTGTGTATATGTTGTAATTTTAACTTTTTGGTATTTTCTACCGTTTTGAATTTTAATATGCATTTGCCACTGGTCACTTACCTTCAGTAGGTACATTCAGTTTAATTTCTTTAACCTGTTATTCACTGCACTTTGATATTTAATTAAGATTATGCTGTATTCCATGCGGCATAGAATTTGGTAAACAACACTTTCCTGTGCGCACTAACTTCAGACTGCTGTCAGTTGTGCCTGTGTCTATTTTCACGGCTACGTGACAATTGCAATTTAGACAATTGCCAACTTAATTTGTTGTTGAATAAATTTCTTGCATTATAGGACAATTATGAGGATTAATTAATAGCGATAACGATTCGGTTCGGCGCTACCGTTTACATTTAACGCGTTCGTTAAGCTGACTTAACGCCAGGCCTTGCATCATATCACTAGCTTCCGGAAATTCGTATTCGGACTTTAATAATTATTACTTTAACTGTATGGATTTTTAGATCCGTTTATTTTCAGATAGGGGTTACGTCCGCTAAATTGCTTTCCCTGTCATAATTCATTCATGTGGGAATTTTACCTCAATTCGAGTTTTCTCGAATTATTTTAACCTGTTGTCTAAGTCATATAATTTAATATTGTAATGTAGTTCAGCATTTTGTATTTTCTGTATTTACTCAATTAATCTGTTGACTAATTTTGAGTCAATTATAAATTATAATCTAACTACAAGTCTGGCTTACTCACTTAGGTATTTAATTTGTGTTTATGCAGCTTAAGTGCTATTTAAAGAATTTTTAGGCATTCATTAAGTTGGATCAGAAATGTGAGTTTACCATTTGGCTATTTATTGCTGCCTACTATTTGTTATATAGGACTGTATTTACGTTATGAATAATTTTTGATAATTTGGGCTTCACCTTAGAATTGTACGGACACTCATATACGTAGTGTGCGAATAATTTGTAACTTAACTGTTTATATTTAGCATGTTTGATATACAGAGTGTACAAAGCTTGATTTAACCTTATTATTATTACATCTACTGTTGATTTATGTTTAATTAGTCAGTTGTTCATGAAAATTTTTATTGTGTTACATTTATAAATATAGAGGCTTTATTTACAACATTCGCTTCACTTTGGTGTTTCTTGTGTTCTTGTTTGTATGTTGAGATCCGTAAGTTTTATCACCACCTACACCCGTTTCGCAGACGAGTTAGACATGGTAAAAACGCCGAAACGTTGCAGTGAGTTTCCCGTGGGTAATAATTCGGTGTTTCAGGTTTGTTATGAAAAGTTTTGTCTGTTGTCCTGTCGTTACCCCTGTGGATGTAGTGTGAAGATTTTTTGTAACCGTCGCATATTATACTATAGCACACTGTTTTGTAGTTTAATATCGTAGAAATTATTTTAGATTAAATATAGTTAAAACCATTCCCCAAAATTAAAAAAAAAAAACAAACAAATACACATATTAAAAAAATATACTTTAATATGAAAGCAATCTATTTCAGAATTTAACTAAACGATCTACACCTACACCTTTTTTAAGGCAAACTGTGCTTCTGCTTTCACAAAAACATCTTACTAGGTTTTATTAATGTTGAATTCATGCAATCACGCACAAATTACTATAGGGTTTCACATTCCAAGCGTGATATTCATTTTATTAAAAAGATTCAGGGAGAAGAAGGTTGCAGATCAAAGGAAACGTGTTTTAAAGCGCAATTTTAAATATTAAATTATATTATGAATTCGGTAATAAACTTTCAGTACACCAGAGTTGGAATTTAAACGGTTGCGTAATATGAGAACGAAATTCATTTTGTCTAATATAAATTACTGGCACTTCTTCATCGCTTCTGTCATTTTGTTTTATTAAGTATCACGTTAAATAATTTATTTCCATTATTAATTTAATGGTGGGTATACCGTAAGTATTAATTATATTATTGTGTTTAATACTCTGTGCTCCAATTTTATTATCGATTATTTAGTCCAAAAATGACAGGAAATTAAGTTTTTCATATTCCTACAATAATTCAAAAGGAAAAAAAAATTTGCATATAAGAAAATCTATAAGATTACAAATTCTAAAGGTTATATCTGAATATTGAATCTTATGAGGGGCAAACCAATTTTGAAGCTCTTTTCCTGGGTATATTCACAAAACTGGGAATCGAGTTACAGTGGTCGACTTAAATATACATGAACAACTTTGAATTGAACAAAGAACATATTCCTTAGGCATACAATTTTCTTAATGGAACATTTAAATTTGACCACAATAACAGTGCGTATCCATGGAGATCTTGGTAACCTTAATAAATAGAAATAGAGAAGATTTCGTTTCTAAAATAATATTAGAAGTATTATTACCACCATCTTTCAGGATGTTTCAAAAGTGATTTTAAATAGCACGAAATTTGTATTTTGTGATTTGCTCATCATAGCTCCACTTTTTGTCAAATATTCAGCACCTTATCTAATCTTCGACATTCCGAAAATTTACGCATCGACTTTACGAATGCTGGAATTTCTGGATGCTTTTCATTACTATTGCACATATACATAGAGATTAGCCTGATGACTGTAACAAAAAGTGCTAAAGTGAACTGTCGAGAAGCCAACAGTGTGATGAAAATTCGTTTCCTCTGTTTTACATCTCTATCAGGGAAACCACCAGACTCGCATCAACCGTCGAAACTTTTTAAGCGTAATCGAAAACAGGCAAAATTAATTACTGTGACCTGCTTTGTTGTGTGTTTGCTTCTGCACTATACAACATTCTAACTGCTAATTAAAATAGGAAAATTTGGGATCAAACAAAGGCGATACAAGTTTACTTGTTCAATATACCATTAACAAAGGAAAATATAAAGATACTTTGATACAAATACCCCTGAATTTAGGAAGCGATTGCTCTCTGAATATATTACGCTGTTGGAGAGTACATAAGAAGCTTCTCATCAAGCTAAATCGAACTTAACTAGGGAAATTATAGAGGAAACAGTAAGAATTAGTAAATACAGTTCGCTTCAGACGAGCGCGAGTGCAGCGCGATCCCGGATATAGTGAGTGTTTACCAAGCAAATGTTTGTATTGTTTACTGCGTGATATTTTCCGCTTTCAGCGATCGCTAATTCCGGGAACAAGTAGCGAAAAACTTCTTTGTATTTTTAGCTCTTGTGACTCATGAAATATTTACCTTCAAACAAGCTTTTCTTTAAAATATCTCTTAAGTATTGTTAATTCCATTTGTCTGTATTTGATGCTTCAAATGGTGACAATTTCATACCTAGCTATCCGTAAACAATTATACCACTGTAGAATAAATCTTTAAATTTATGCCATTTGCCTGAAATTTAAACTATCATCATCAATTCTTGTGTATTTGTATCTGGTATATTTTTAATTTAAAAATAATATCAAATTCCGCTAACTTAAAACAAGAAAGTAATTAACGAATGACAATTTATGGGTGTTTGTCTTTTATATAGTGAAGGAAAAGCATGAGTGCGTCAAAGAGTGTAAAATGTATGTTCTACTTATACTGAGCATTGAACATTTTAAGGTTTAACATTCTAAATACTTTTTAACGAACACCTATTTACAATCTCAGAAAGTTAGACTATAATAACGAACAATTTAAAAGTTTACTTGATTCAACAAATTGTAATTTTATATTGGGACGACGCACGTAAGAAAATACCAAATTAGAAAAGTTACATCTAATCGCAATCCTCGTTAGCTCTTATTACTTCGCCTCTTCAAGTTTACATTGAAAAACATGACATAACTTTCACCCTAGATCCAGTTACTCTTAGTTAGGAAGGTCGTTTTCGTAGCCCTCCGCAGATGTAGACGAACATTTTCCGGAAAACCTTCTGCATTCTACAGTCAATTTAGAGCACTAGATATGCGAGGAAAATTCCCCTCCCAATTTTTCATAACGTAGAGCGAAGCATCCGCCTTTTGAACCGAGCCTTTATAACTGTATGTTTCCTCGAGCTTTTCGCTGTCTTAGAGCTTTCTAATATCTCAAAGCACTAATCTGAAAACGCGCTAAGGCAAAATAACCGCAACTCTACATTTCCGTTCTGAAGCAGAATTTGGTTACCAGGTCAACCGTGTGTTGAACAACTTGCTATTTTACTTCCACCTGCGGTAATGTTCGGCGAATCAATACCAGCAGACTGTTATTGTGATGTTTGGTTTTGAAGGGAATGCACTGGAGTAAATTGTGCCGAAAAATTTCCTTTGTTACCTAATTGGTTTAAGTTACCGAAGTTCTATATTCAAAAGAAAGTTGGAAACTCCAACTTCCTAGCATGGTGATTATTTTCCCATTCCAAGTAAGCCTTGTTTGGTAACGTTTAAAAACTTATAAAGTATACTCGTGACGATGCTAATTCTGGAGGGACTCATAACTGTTTCAATGATATATTATGAAATTATGTAGTTTCTCAAAATTTTAGATCCATGATGTGTGATTTGTTACTCTTTAGGATCAGCTAGTAAGCAATTTGTTCAAAATTTAAAGGTGATCATTGAACAGCTGCTAGTTAATTCCTTCAGAAGTGTTTGTTAGAAATTATTAAAATTTTGTTTCGTAAGTTTTCAATTAGTGCGTTTTGTACATGGTTTATTTTTGCACTCGCCGGAAAACTTACGACAATTAAATATCTGAAGTGGATTCTCGTTTCTGTAAATTCCTTTTTCAAATTATTCGGCATTATGAAACAATTACGACATCTAATTAAAAATTTTAACAAGAGTTAGAAGAAAAAATCAAGATAAAGAGAGCATGAAACGAGTGGATGTTGCTCTTTACGATGCGGCTATGTAAAGTGCGAATTCTCTACTCGGCTACCCGGCAATCAGGGATGTTTCGGAATTTAGCTGGAAGCTCTGAAAGCTCTGTTTCCATAGCAAAATGTCGTTGAAGTGCTTACGAGTTGGTATTTTCATTGTATGCCCCATTCCAGGCTTGTGCACCTCAATGTAGGTAGCATTGGCTAACCTTCAACTTCAACTTGTTCGGTGCGAGTCAAACAGGGCGCTGTGAAAGAACGTGTAAGTCAAACGGGATTCAAGAGTTATTATTCATACTCTTCTACTACATATATGATTTGTAGTATATCTCGATTCACAAATTTAGATGTTCTAGATAAATTAAATAACCGCAGACTGGTCGCTTTGGTTCCCACACATCTTAATTGTTGATTAAACTTAAATTTAAATATTCTAATAGGAGTTCCTCCATTTACATTTGGATAGAATAGCGTAAAATTGTATTAAATTGATAATTAAATGAAAACAGTACTATTTTTGAAAGACCGCTTGGTTATTTTTATCCGCAGCAGTTTCTGATATCTTCATAAAACTCCCTAAACTTCTAAAAAATTGCATTTTTTGGGCGTTTTTCTTGGTGTTTCGTATCGATACAGTAACCAACTCAATTTTTACAAATTTCTTCTATGACAATGTTAAAAAACAAGATTACATTATGTAAGAAGATCATGTTCGACAGTTGCTATTTTTGCGCAAGAAGCTATGTCCTATTCTACATTTATGCAGTACTTTATTAAAAATTAAAATGTGCTAGTGTCAAAATAGCTAAAAGATTTCAGAAAATATTGTAAAATTATGTGTTAGTAAAGTATTTAGTGAAATATTAATTACCTTCTTCCTGCACTATTTCCTTCTCGTTACTACCTAAATATTTAACTTCTTCAGAATGTGTGTTTGTATTAAAATACAAACGACTCGATAATACGTTCCCAGTTCGCAAGAAAGAATCGATGATGGAACAATAGCTGTGGAAGAGACGGATAACAGGACAAGTACGCCTGTATCTACTTATCAAACATTTCACAATTTAAATCGTATTATGCTAAGAGCTCGTTAATGAATGAATAACATTTGCTGTATACCAATAGTTCTACTGTGAATGAAATTTGATCAAAATGTCTTTTAAAACCATTTGCTAATACTCTTTTAAGTAAAGAAGCATTAGAAAAATAATTAAAAAAAAAATTGAATACGTAAAAGCAACAAATAGAAAGTAGCTAGTCTTAGGGCCACTACTGTTTCAGATGATGTATACAAAACTTTGTAAGAAATTATGCTACTCATTTTTATAAAAATACAAAATCTTAATGTTAGTTACAGTGCACCTAACATAGCTTTGCCGGTGAATCAATGTGCGCACTGGCAAAACGGTAGTAGGGATTAGCTTCGATCTGTTAAGATCGCTAGTACAGCTAAAGAAAAAGTCTTATGTCTATGCTTATAATTTAGTTATATGCTTATTTTCTGCTTATTTTGTAATTCTAAATAACTAAAGATTAGTTTTCACAGTTTCTGGAATGCAGGGAACGAACTCTTCAAGATTTCTTACTAGAAGTATGTAAACTTTTTCAAATGTATATAAAAATCACCTTTAAATAAATTGCAATTATATTTAAACTTATACTTTATTTATAATAAATTTAAATTTTAGGCCAATAGTAACATGATAGAGGGCTGAGGTGACTCAGTGGTTAGACAGCCAGGCTTTGGATGTAATAGTCCGCACGCCTGCCTGTTCGAATCACTCCAGGGGTCGGAAATTTTTCTAATTCCCTGGGTGGTCGGTACCGCGTCCCGGTTTCCATTTGCACTCCTCGTATGACGGTCGCAATAGAGGAGTAACACGACCATCAACAAAAAAAACATCCACACACCAGGCAAGTCTAGCACTGTTTCGCATCAACACGGTAACCCGCAGAGTCGGGCCCTGTTGTGCATAGCACAAACTAGCTTAACTTCGCCTCGACTAGCGGTACAAACGAGGATTACGATTATGTTGATGATGATGAGTAACATGATAACTAAAATCCGAATTTTATAACTATTTGAAATACCTGATTTTCCCATAAGTTTGTTACCCGTAGAAACACAACAATATGTTACAGACGTTAGTACATTTCACAAAGAGTGTTTTGTAACCTTCTAGAGTTTAAACTTAAATTTTTATGTGTGAACTAAAACCCAAAATGTAAATCGAAATATCAATAAAATTTCGTTACTAAATTGAAAATAAGATTGCAAGTATGTTTTGTGAAAGTACAGCTTTTCGTTACATACAGTCCTTCTTCTTCTTCCTTCTTTATTAGCCCGTCGACATCCATTGTTGGATATAGGCCTTCCCTACTGACTTCCATAGATCTCTGTTTTGGGTTTTTCTGATCCTACCCAATCCCGGCGTTCTCTACAAATCGTCGATCCATCTGGTTTGAAGACGGCCTCTACTTCTTTTTGCCATATAACGTCTCCATTGTTGTATTCCTTTATTCCAACGCCTATCCATTTGACGCATGGTGTGACTGGCCCACCTCCACTATAACGAAGCTATTTCTTCCTTTATATACCTTATCTTTGCCTTCTTTCGGATAGCCTCATTCCGTATTTTATTGTTTAATTCTTTGTTAGCCCGTAGACATCCTTTGTTGGATATAGGCCTCCCCTATTGACTTCCATAGATCTCTGTTTTGGGTTTTTCTGATCCTACCCAATCCCGCCGTTCTCTACAAATCGTCGATCCATCTGGTTTGAAGACGGCCTCTACTTCTTTTTGCCATATAAGGTCTCCATTGTTGTATTTCTTTATTCCAACGTGACTGGCCCACCTCCACTATAACGAAGCTATTTCTTCCTTTATATACCTTATCTTTGCCTTCTTTCGGATATCCTCATTCCGTATTTTATTGCTTAATTCTTTATTAGCCCGTAGACATCCTTTGTTGGATATAGGCCTCCCCTATTGACTTCCATAGATCTCTGTTTTCCCTTATACGAGGAGAGCTCCAAATCCTCCCAGCCTAATTAAACTAGAGAAACAGCATAGTAGCTAATTATTTTTATATTTCTACTTAATCTCCATTAACACCTATACACATTGCATAACGAATTACCACCAGTTGTAGACATTACACGGAATTTCTTGTAATTCAGAGTAGCCACTTAATGCTGCCATTGCAAAATAGTACAGAAGAGATTCTTCTTAATTGACACTTTAAATATGTAAACATCGTTAGAGACTAGGCCACGGGTATAAGGTGGCTGGCCGACGTCTAAAGGTGCGTATACACCAAAGAAACATAGACCAACATAGCAACAATAATAAGTTTTAAAATTAAAAGTTAGCCTGTCCATTATGTTGCACTATGTTGCAGAATTTTGACGTCGCTTTACACAAAAGTTGGTGTTTGTTGGAAGTTTCCCCTGAATGCGGTAAAGGGCAAAAGAAAATATGCAACACAAATAAACATTCTGTCACATAGAGAAGCAGTTTAATGGACAGTTATACAACTTTAGTCTTGTTCTGTTACTCTCTACACACTGGGACTATTAATTTTCAAATGCGAAGCATTGTGTAACACAAAAGTTTATGTATGTTGGTCTATGTTTATTTGGTGGATACCCACCTTTAAAATACGCACCAGGAATAGTGGCAGCTGCAGTGTTGAACTTGAGCGAACAAGCGTGTAAGCGTGAAGCAGTAAGACTTTCTGGTTCTCCTAAACATTTTCATGTAGTTTCCATATCAAGTTGTCAAAGTATTCATTAGATATTGTAGCTTTTGAATGCAAGTGATCAGTTCTAAGAGTTTCTTCAGCACCTCAAAAAATTAACTCCACTATTTTGCTTGTGGAGGATTGGGAATGAAATTCATTGCCCTGTGGAAGTTTTCACATTTACATTACATGAATTCTTGACTGGTTTCCGAATTCCATTGATGAATCCACGTTTTATTAGCGAAAAGAAATGCGATACAAAAATTGTTAATATTGTTCAATAGAACAATGAACATTTCAGTCCCTTTTGCATATCGAAAACTGAAGGTTTCTCGACACTCACATTGCAAATACGTTTAATAGCTAAATACCTTCATGCAAATCCCATCAGCTGTATTAGAAGAAATAGCAACTTCTGCAGCTACTTCTTTAACTTTCGAACAATGTTCTAAACAAGAATAATATTATTATTGAGATATGTTCCTGTCGTAGATATTTTAAAGTCGTTATTTTACTGTTATGGGATTATTATTGGTTTTATCATTTGTGACAAATGAGGTATGTAGTTTCAGGTTTGAAGAATTAAAGTTAAAAGGGTCACGTTGGAAAAATTTGGAACTCCCCGTGTAATAAGTATAGGTATCATAAAAAACACTGCTGTCACTCGTGGCTCTTGTAGGTTGGTCATCTGTTTTACGAGTAGGCGATCAACGTTCGAATCAGAGTGCTACCAAACGAGGTTAGTGGTAGCGGTAAAAACGCTAAAACGGAACTGCTTCTCAGATAGGAAGTAAAATTCTAGATCCAGTGTCCAAGTGTTGTTGGAAATGTCAAAACATCCATGCCTTGTATAAAATCCCTGTCCCATTTGTGGTGGTAAAATATTGGATACCCGGCGTAATTAATTAAAACAACAAACTTATACGTAGTCTTGACAATTCACAGACACGTATGAAATTAGTAAGTTACAGTGATGTGAAAAAGTTCCGCATCTGTTGCACAAATAAGATAAATTGCAGTTTGAACCCATTTTTTTCAAATATTCTTCATTTCATCATTGCAAATATAATAAGGGCGCTTAAATACAATACTAGTAATAATAATAATAGCCCAAATGTTGATCCATATAAAAACGAAAACAATTCGATATATAAAATTTATACAGAAACAGAAAAATTGTACATTGTATATAATAATGTAGTCTACACCTAAACGTTTATTACAATACACTAAGTAATTTTAAACTATTTTACTACTTAATAGAAATAGGCCATCCTTTGTTTTTAAAAACTAATTCACACCTTTTTGCCATAAAATTCACCAGTTTTTGTAATGTAGCGATACCAGGCATGAATTAGGGATTCGATTAGTTCCACTTTTTTGTGGGCTTTCTTCTTGAAATAATATTAAAATCCTCTGCCATAAATTCTCTATAGGATATAGGTCTGAGGATTGTGCTGACCAGTATAGTCTTTTAACTGTATAGGATTCAAGATGCAACAACCTTTGCTCTGTGGCAAGGAGCATTATCATCTTGAAAGCTAAAGGCTTCTTCAGGAAACAACTGGTTGCCACTAGGCAGCATCTTCTTCTGTAGGAAATTAATGTATTTGGTTGCATTAATCATGCCAGATACAACATGCAGTCTATCAACACATTCAGCATACATGCAGCTCCATTCCATCAAAGAGGTTGGATGTTTAATTGTTGGCAGAACACACTGTAGTGACAATTCTTCTCCAGGAAATCTTCTAACGTATGTGTTTCCAGCATGTTTGTTAATGTTAAAGGTAGATTCATCACTAAATACGAGGCGTATTCGGGATCTAAGGTACCATTGCTTTTCGTTCTGCTCTGTTTTCTTTCTGTCAAAACGCTACGATCAAATAAACATCATACATGTTTGTACTACTTTGAAAGTGCTTGATTAATAAATAGCTGAGAAATGAGTATAAATATGGTATCACCTTTTATTAATGCCTGCCGATTCGAAATTCGCAGGGTAATTCTATTTCTTCAT
>JABXWE010025833.1:0-26177 GCA_014611495.1 Limonius californicus
CCCCCCCCCCCCCCGTAAGGTCGACCCTAACACAAAATGTTATTACCTTTTTGGTAATTTTTACACCCTTGTGCTTTTTTTGCACGGCTACTTTGATTAAAATACTATTGCTTTGTGAACTATAAAAGGTACTAAGTACTTACTTAACCAACACTTTCATTTAGTGTATTTTCTTCATTCACATACAATACTCTTTTATGCTACGTTGACTTTTAAGGGTGTATGAAGACTTTCGTAACTGACTGTATAAATGAGTTCGTATTAAATATTATTTTTACTAAACCATTAGTTTTCATAGTAAAAGTGAATATTTTAAGCAGACTTTCTCCATTTTCCAGTATATCTCGTCGGTGAATCAATATTAAGTTTTGTGAGATCACTAATAATCGAGAACCTTGACATCATAAGCGACTAGGTGGTAATCTCAATTCGACAAACTACATACACCAACTTGCATCTGTGCACATCAGCGTCTGAAACCACATTTCCAGCCCAGGAATTCGAATTGTCTCTCCTTCTCGGATCCAGGCATACACACAATGCGTAAAGCATCGCGTTTGATAAGATTAAGAGAAGAGAGCGGGGAATACAACGAACCTGTCTGATAGTGGGCTTCCATCTGTGTTGCAGGGACAGCCAGTAGCAAGTAACGCGCGGATTGAGAAGTTGCTGTGCGCGCTCGCAACAATGGACTCGAGTTCGTCCCAAAATGTGGGAAAAATCAGGACTCAAAAAAGGCCAGACTCTTTAAAAATTGAACTATTAACTATCCCGGAGGACTGTGTGCCCGCAACCTTCGAACAGGATTTATCAAATCAAGTTAATGTAGGATTTAAAAATTTATCTTACTGTGTACGGGAAGGAGTTTTTCACAGGAGTAAGTGGTAATTGTTTATTTTTTAGCGTTTACGTGTTTTTTGGATTTTATTAAATTATTAGTTTCAGTCAGGAAATTTGAGCAAACAACATGTATATAAACTTATTTATTTTGTGGTTTAATTTGTACAGGGAAAAATTATATCTTTAGGCACTTGTCCAATTTAAATGTAAATTTGTCCATACAAAGGTCATTAGCATCACGCACACACGCATCAAAGTGACAAAAATTGACCAGATCTGAGCCAATATTAAACAACATGTATACAAAGAGACAAAGGAATGCGGAAGGCAATTTCGAATTTTCCCTTTTCACTTGTTTAATTTTCCATTCCTGAGTATTTACTTTTCCTCTAAAGGAATAGGGAAGTAAACTGCTTTTTGAATGGACGTGACAAAGGAAACACGTTACAGAAATAAACAAAAGCTTAAACATCATTTGTTTAAAATACTAATTGGACTGTAATTATTTTTTTAAATATATACGTTTTGGCCTAAGCCAAATAGAAGCTCTTTTTATTTTGACAATTGTAGCAAACTAAATATGAACACCAGGAAGTTTTACAAAACGTAAACATAAATCAGCTGTTTTATGTTCCAAATACAGAAAACTGAGGAAGAAGGAATGTCATTCATCCTCTTCTACTAACACGTGCTTCACCTTCAACAAAGGCAGTAGGAATAGGCTAAAGAGGGTAACGTTTCGTACACGATCGGTTATATACGAATGCGAAGATTAAACATTCGGGGCTTACTAGTTTCGGTATACAGTGTGTTCCAGATTAAGTAGACCACCATGGGTTCTTTCGTATTATTAAAGATATAGATTTGTTTAAATGGGCAAAGTTGTGTAGTTTTGAGTGCCGATTCAGATTCCTTTGAGTAAATATATTTCATTTGTTTCCATAGCGAACTTAACGTGCATTTGTTTTCATCCCTACTCGATTTAAAATTAAAATATTTAATATTTTTAATATTTTTTTTACAAATATAAGTTGTAATACATCGTTGAAAAGAATTTAAAAAATGCTATATAACCATGTAAAAATCCAATATGGCGTCTATTTAATATTCGAAAGTTGCTATTAATATATCGGAAACCGCCATCTTGAATTTTCTTTTAACATCGTTTATAAGTTTTTTGAGGCTTTCACGGTTTCTCGAACTGTCAATATTACAATTTTCTTTCGGCTTAGACCGCGTCGTCATTTGGGAACTACACCCAGCATTATCAGGTAAGGACTCACCTGTAGCTTGTCTGCCTTTACCAGCATTTGCTCTAGAAGTTTGTATTTGGTCGTATGCCCCGTCTGTCTAAACAGGCATGTCTAAATGTATTTTGTTTGTCGGGACAATAAGAGTGAATAGAACATTGTGTTCTGTTCACTCTTCCCACAATGTTCTATTCACCCTGAAGATGCAAACTGCAATGTCTTGCGAAACGTTAGTTTCGTATGGGTTCACAAACAGCTAACAGGCGTCCTGGCAAACAAAATACATTAAGATCAAATCCTTGTCCGCCCCAAGGTTTAAATAATTTAAGCACACGGCCCTGTTTAGGCATGCAGGGCCTACGAACAAATATTGCTTAAACTTCTAGAGCAAATGCTTGTAAAGGCAGACAAGCTACAGGGCGGTCCTTACCTGATAATGCTGGGTGTAGTTCCCAAATGACGACGCGCGGTCTAAAGCGAAAGTAAATTTTAATATTGACAGATCGTTTATAAGTGTACCTAATCAAATCAAACAACTTCTACCTTAAACATTTTTCCATATCTTTTATAATTCCGGATATATGTTTGACAAAAAAATGGCGACTATCAGTTTTTTTTAATAATTCGTAAACTGCTCGGAATTTTAAAATTTTCTCAACGGAATCTGCAGTAAAAAATGCGCAGCTTTTTACCCATCTAAACAAATCTCTGTCATTAATAATAAGAAGACTGTATATATATTTCCAATTTGTATATTGCTAGCATCTTTTTTATTTAATATCGTGTCACTTATATAATCTCTTAGAAGTTGAGAAAGCTTTAGGTAATACCGTGACACACCTGTTCCTAGTATATAAGCGAAATGCATTTATGTAGGTTAAAATTTGATTTGGTTTCAAGTTGTGGGTGGTACAAGAAAATGTATCAATCGTTTTATTTGTGACAAAATCA
Organism: Limonius californicus; assembly: GCA_014611495.1. Classification (NCBI taxonomy): domain Eukaryota; kingdom Metazoa; phylum Arthropoda; class Insecta; order Coleoptera; family Elateridae; genus Limonius; species Limonius californicus. The sequence goes on from JABXWE010025833.1 coordinate 3,042, forward strand.
TTGTAGGATATTGGTCCAAATATATAATCGCAAAAAGCTATCTAATCGAGTTAGGATAGTGAAAAAATAGTTTTATTGATAACGACAACAATCCAAACTATTTGTAATGCTATTCGTTAAAGCTTACTAAAAAATTATTATATTTAGGAGATTTTATCATACATACGTTTATTCATTTTATGACATTCTGTAAATTATAAATTTATTTTTTTAAATATTGCTACTTTTACTGTAGAAGGTAAATAAACCTATGCACGATTTTCCATGTAGGTAACTCAACTATAAGCAAAATGAATGGAAAATGACAATTTTCCATTATTTATGATTACAGTATGTTCATTAAAAAAAACTCGCAGCTGGCCATGGTAAATTTACGTGTAGTGTCTTCTTACAGCATGCACTTTATAGGAAGCGAAATAACGAAATTTACTAATTTTTAAATCAGTACGTAAAACACGATTTAATTGGTAGATAATAAAACAAATTTCTGCCTTATACACTGGTATGCACATGTTAGTTGATTTTCTGAACAGTTTGAACTTTATAATTAAATAATAATTAGATCTTCACGTTTCATTTCCGAAACAGGTGGATTCCGAATCGCTTACCTTAAAATGTATTCCTATGTATACGTCAAAGTGTATCACATATCCCACATAACCTCGAAATGTGATTGTTGTTGTTGTTGTCATTTATAAGTGACATTATGACTGTCATTTGTAACATATGGACTAAGCCATACCTTGATAAAAATTTCAAAGCCTGCTAGAGTTTTTTTTAATGATCATACTGTACTTTTCCTAACACTGTAAATTGTACTATTGTTATTAGCTAATGGTTATTGTCATTTAGTCTGTAATATTTGCTTGCAAATTCAAAGACCAGTCCTTTTACATAGGTACCAGAATAACAATAACATATTTAAATTGTTTGTAGGGTAGTAAATAATGTGGTCTGGGTAAGTGAAACCTCAGATTCCATTACTAGTTGGAGAAAATTAATTATTTTCTGTTAGTTTAATTCTATGATGGAGATGGCATAAATGTGCTTTAGTTACAGAAACAATTTTTTAAAATTTATTTTTGTTCCTATCAGGGTTGGATCCTGGCATTTCTTATTTCTTGTTACTCGTATCTTAAAATGAATAAGTTATTTGATTAAATCCCAACGTAACCGGCCTCGGTGGTCTAGTGGTTAGCGCGTTTGCCTTTAGATCCGAGGGACGCGGGTTCAAACCTGGCTGAGGTCGGCGAGATTTTTCTAGCGGGGAAAAATCTGAAAATGCGCCTTCTGTCGGATAAGAAGTAAAGCCGTAGGTCCCGTGCCACTACGATGTGTGACACGTTAAAAATCACTACTGGGGTTGGAACTACCCCAGATAGGCAAAATTCTTAGTTAGGATGTACAATGGGCCAAATGTGGCCTAAGTGCGTAGAGATGCTTGGAAAACCGCGTCCTAGATCTCGCTCTTTCAAAGCAAGCAAGCAAGCAAATCCCAACGTAAGATGTTTCTCTTTGCAACTAAAAAATATAAATATCTTAGAACATACAAGTATGCTGGAAACGTATAATCAGGAAAAATATAATTAATTGTCTAGTTGGTGGTGGCAAATTGACGTTATTTAATTAATAGTTAGCATTGTTGCATGAAGTCATTAAAAGATACTTTATCTAATCATTATTTAATATTTTTATCATTCAAAGAGGCGGTCGTCGACTAAAGGTAGCGCGTTAGCCTTCTACGGTGAAGGTCTGGAGTTCAATTCCCAGTAAGGCACTGGCAATCCAAGGAACTATTCAACAAGGTAGATATTCATTGGAGTAGAAGTGTTTACACTTCTCGTGGTTCGGAGTCCACGTTAAGTTGTAGGTCCCGTGTCCACAGGACAGAAGATTGCTACACCTCGTTAGAGACCAAGCACTCAAAGAAGATTATTTCAAACTTCGCAAGGCCTAGAGTGATGCCAAAAAGAATTAAATAAGCTCAAGCATGATTATGAGTGATTTACAAACTTTACTATGCTTCTGATAGACAATAAATAATATGTCAATTCACTATTATTCCGTGTTATAAAACACAGGAGTATCTTCTTAAAACAAACAGAACACGTAGTAGTATTTTTTGTTTGGTCTGTTGTCTTTGATATACAGGGTGTATCAGAAATAGGTACAAATATTAAATCCAATGGTAGATTACAATATATACAAACTAGAAAAACATTTCTTTGGCAATGGGAGCCTTAAGATATGGGAAAATAATAATTAAAAATTTGACCCAAAATTGTTTGAGTACCGCAGGATAATAACAAAAATTTGAGTCCAAAGACATGTTATGCAACGGAGCGTAAGATAGAAGTGCAAAAAAATTTCTTATCACCTGCCACAAACCAATACTATTAGGTAGGTCAGTAATTGCTATTCAGTCTTCTATTTGTTGAAGCTGGCAAGCAGTGTTTCTACCAAAATGGAAAATTTTACGAACATTGAACTTACTGATGTTGTTCTTATTTACGGGTTAGCTCAAGCAAACACTCTAAGGGCAAGGCAAATGTTCTTAGAGCGATATCCTCAGCGCCACATTCCAAACAGCCGTATATTTACTAGAACAGTCCAACATTTACGGGATTATGGCAAGTATCAACCACAAAACCATCATCGCGGTCGTCCAAGAGCAGAAAGGGTTGTTAATGTAGAACAGCAAGTCTTGGAATTAGTGGAGGAAAGTCCTGGTGTTAGCACTAGAAGACTTGCGTTGCAAACTGGCGTTTCCCATTATACTGTTTGGCGGATTTTACGGGATCAGGGACTACACCCTTACCACGTTAAACACGTTCAAGGATTATGTACCTAGACACGATTTTCGTGAATGGCTTCTTCAAAAGTGCAACAACCAACCAAATTTCTTGTTCAATTTGTTATTTATTGATGAGGCAGGATTTACACAAGAAGGGGTGTTTAATGTCCATAATACCCACGTTTTGTCAGATGAAAATCCACACGAAATAGTGGAACACAGTTTCCAACAACGGTTTTCCGTAAATGTGTGGGCAGGCATTGTCGGTCATCACCTTCTTGGGCCGTACATTTTACCCCCTCGTTTAAATGGAGCTCTGTATTTACACTTTCTCAACGAAGCCCTACCAGAATTGCTTAAAAACGTATCTTTAGACACACGACGTAACATGTAGATTATGCATTATGCTAGGAATGTAAGGGAATGGTTAAATAATAACTATCCTGAACGGTGGATTCGACGGAACGGACCAGTTCCATGGCCAGCTCGTTCGCCAGATTTAAATAGTTGTGATTTCTTTTCGTGGGGCTACATGAATCAGTTAGTTTATTCTACGCCAGTGAATACAGTTTGGGAATTAAGGGCACGCATTGAAGACGCTACCGATAGGATTCGGCAAGATCCTACCGTTTTCGCAAGGATACGTAATTCAATGCTTCGGCGTGGAGAAGCTTGCGTTCTCAGTGGTGGTCGTCATTTTGAATATTTTTTGTGATCCACTTTTCACTTTTGAGGTAAACTGTTTTCTATTTTTTTTCAGTTATGTTAAAATTAATTTAAATAAATGATGGGCATTCTGAAATAAATTAGTACTTTTTTAAATGCTTTATGCGTTTGGAGTTGTTTATAATTTTTGTACTCCATGATAAAGTGAAAACGCAAAATTTAATTTAGCGGTAAATGAAATTCTTAAGTGCCTTCTAATTACAAAAATGGCCAACTGTTTCAATTAAACCTTGACCCCTCCCAATTCCCGTAGTTTATCACAAGCCAGACAAGTTTTTACGTGTTTGCCACTTTGGATTTACTTTACAGTTAGGTAATAACCTTCTACAGCTTAAATGCATTTTCTATGTATCATCAGCATTTCTCAAACAAAATTTTATTTTATTTTTTAATCCAAAAAACAAACTTAATGATTTTTGAAAAACGAATAGTACCATTGAATTCTACTTGAGCTAATCTATTACTGGTTTAAATATTTGTACCTATTTTAGATACACCCTGCATTTATTATATTTATTTAAATCGGTAGTAGTAAATAGAAATTAATGTATTGTGGACGCGCTTGTAATGAACTTTCGCTTGCAATGGACTAAAAATTCACTAAAAGTCCATTATAAACGAATCAAATTCCGTTAGGGGATTCCCCTCATATCGCGGAGGCGTCCGCAAGTCCCGAGATAACCGAAAAATCTTGCTGCTTGTGGAAAATTATCCGGCATATCCGTCAATTTCATTATGCAACATAAAGCTTGCGATTTTTCCCACCAAGAACAACCACCGTGTTGCAACCAATGGACCAGGATTCATTGCGTTCAAACGCAAGATATGCCAATGATGTTAAAACGTAACAATTTTGGACACCACGAACATAGTGAACCTGGCTTGGCAGACGATATCTGCAGAAACTGTTCGGACTTTTAATAAATTTACAACTTACAATTTAATTTTGTTTCCAATTTAAACAGAAAATTGGGATAAGATGGATACTCGGTTATAATGGACTAATATTGACTGTCCCCTGAAGTCCATTATAAGCGAGTTCTACGGCATATTTATTTATTATTTACAACTTTACGGGGCTTAATCCCCCAATAATCCCAAAAGAAACTGAATAAAATCGTGCTTGAGTTGCTTGATTTGTAAATATATTACTATAATATTTTGGATGCGTGGTAAATATATCATTAACTATAATTTTGTATCATAGAACTCAGGAATATCTTCGTAAGAAAACAGAGAACATTTTGTAGTTTTTTTAATAAATAGTTATTAATGTATTGTGTGTTTAGTTTGAATTAATAGACACAATACAACAATAAAGAAACAATAAAATGAAAATTGTTCAAAAATTTTAAATTCAATTATTAAAATTTAATGGCTTACACCTAAACCTGTAACAAGACCGTCGATGATATTTTAATATAATAGAAAAACGTAATGAAATTATACTTTAATTAAAAAGATTTTTCAGTACAAACTTATAACGCCTTCATCTTTTATCACTATTTTATCGGTGTATTCTTCTTCTTCAGTTTTTTCACTATATCTTGTGAATCTTTGGTTCGTTACGGTTCATTATTACACAAACAAAAAAGATATAAATACAATGTAACAAGCTGGAAAGCATACTAATAAACTTCGAGAGTACGGTATAATTATAGGATATGTAAAAATCATAAAAATCACACTCTGTACTGCCAATAACTAAGCGGTAGTAACCTTGGTCCCTAGAATATTAAAGGCTAATATTTTTTTGAGACGAAAATGTAAATGCATACGTAATAACGTGTTCGATAACTATATTATTTAGAAATGTCAATGGAAAACATTATAATTTCAATAAATATTTTTGAATTACATAAACTTGGTGTCTCCTCTTGAAAAATATCACATAATCATATACGAAGTGTTTCAAATTTGCTTGTAAAATAAACGCTTGTATTTAAAAAAAACTAAAAAATATATAACAAGAGTTCGTGCACTAAATAAATCTATATCATTTAGTTGGAAATTAAACACTATAACTTCAAGAAAAGAGTGGGAAAATGTGGTTCTCAAATATGCCCATGGATACCAAATGTGACCGTCAAGACATTTCTGTGCGGCCACTAGAGAATTTTCATATGGACCAGTTAAGTTGTTCCCGCTTAACATACATTTAGGATCACAAAAATAATAGGTTTACATTTAATTTAATTACATTGATTAGTCAATATTACAATTTACTTTCGGCTTAGATCGCGTCGTCATTTGGGAACTACACCCAGCATTATCAGGTAAGAACCGACCTGTAGCTTGTCTGCCTTTACAAGCATTTGCTCTAGAAGTTTGAGCCATATTTGTTCGTAGACCCTGCTTGCCTAAACAGGGCCGTGTGCTTATATTAATCAAACTTGGGGCGGACCTGTAGCTTCTCTGCCTTTACAAGCATTTGCTCTAGAAATTTCAGCCATATTTGTTCGTAGGCCCTGCCTGCCTAAACAGGACCGTGTGCTTAGATTATTTAAACCTTGGGGCGAACAAGGATTTGATCTTGATGTATTTTGTTTGCCAGGACAATAATACTTAATCGGCTTATGCCTGTTAGCTGTTTGTGAACCCACACAAACTAACGCTTCCCAAGACATTGCAGCTTGCATCTTCAGAATGAATAGAACACTGTGTTCTATTCACTCTGAAGATGCAAGCTGCAAGGTCGGCCCTTGCCTGATAATGCTGGGCATAGTTCCCAAATGACGAGGCTGTCTAAGCCGGAAGTAAATTGTAATATTGACAGTTCGAGAAACCGCGAAAGCCTCAAAGAATAAATTGATTAGTGTTACCTACTTATAACAATAAGAAGTCGAAATCTCAATTTACTTAAATTTTAAGTAAGATGTTGTTTGTTGCTTATTTTTGGAGAAAATGCAGCGACAGCCCGCAATTTATGTATCAGAGGCTATCCAACTAGAAGACCACCGCCTGAAAAACTATTTACACTGCGTGAAATTTCAATGTAAATTCAGTAATTCCAAAAGATATAGGCTCAGAACGATTACGAACATGCAAAATGAGCTTGCAGTGCATGAGAATACCATGTTAGTCGAAGAGATCTAAGTACAAATGTGGATGTTAATAAGAACTTCAGTTAGAAGAATACTGAAAGCAAACATATTTCATCCATATCACGTTGCTTTGATGCAGAAACTACTTGCATGGAAATGACAAATCAGAGAATATTGCAAATTTTGTAATTTCTTTTAGAATTGGCCTCTATCTTATTTTAAATAGTGTATAGTTGTCGGTGACGAGAAATTCTCATATTCTCAAAATTCTGATATAATGGTAAAGGGAATAGGCATAACACACTATTATGCAAAAGAGAATCCGCTATGGATATGTGTTACCCATTTACAAATATTTTTTCTGTAAAAGCTTGGTGTGGCATAGTAGGTAAGCATACTATTGGAATACTATTATTCTACAAAAATGTAACTAGGCAACGTTGCTTGAATTAGGTATCTACAAAACATTTTACCAGGGATGTTCGAACACAATGTAGGTACTACAAAAACCTTTGTACCATCATGATGGCTGTGCTCCTCACTACACTTGGATTGTTAGGATTAATTAAATAATGTATTTGGAGGAAATTGGATTCAATGAGGAGCTGTACATCCATGGCCACCAAGAAGCTGCGATAAGACTCCCCTAGACTTTTTTTCTTTGGGGTACAAGTAAAGATATCGAAAAACGGTCGTAAATGAACATGTTTTATAAAATAGAATAATCAATTCGCCAATTATACCTTACTCGCCGGAGATAGTTTGTAAAACGAATTAGAAAATGTGTGGAAGTGGATGGAGACAATTTTGAACATTATTACTGAATGAATTAAAACTTTGCTCTTTATTTTTTTTTGTTTTTCACTTTTAGTTTTTACTATAGTACGATTATTTTGGGTGACCTTCTTGTTAAATACTAATATAATTAATATTAGTAAATTTGTTAATTACTACATTAATAGATCACCTTGAGAAAAAGTAACTATGATCCGTTTCTATACTATAGACACTAATACATGTAGTAAAAAAAGAATTGTGCGTCTACCACTCATGTCGTGGTAATTCTTGCTTTTAAGAACCACTGCTATAGAGTTTCTTAGTTTTATGCAAAATTCTAACTTAAATATCGATTCACTCAAAATAAGTAAAACTATTATGGAAAATAGAACTTGATAACAAGCTACTCCTCTACACATGAGAAAATTTAGGCAAACTGTTTAGACCAGTTTTTTAGTTTAAATTGTGTTTTACAATCTAATCAATGTCGTTTTGCCAGACATCACGTATAAAGCTTCTACGGCAAATAATATGCACATACTCATACATACGTATCTAATTTTAATTCTGCAAAGAAGCGAGTAAAAACTGGTAGTAACCAGTACAAACTAAGACCTCGCTGAAGATCGCATAAAAATATAGCACTTTAGTTTCTAGGTTTATATTTTATTGCGAGCCAATTGAGTGCAGAATTTTTTGAGCAATTACATCTAGTGTAAACGGTAGAAAAAACTCAGTTTACAAATACGTACAAACAAAACAAACACAGTTATCTGCACGCTCGTGCTATTATTATTCATAGTTCGTTAACTTTATCATATTTGTGGTTTGCGCAGAAATGATTGTTACCATTTTGTATGCCTTAATGTCGCAACTTGAGAAAGTTCTATAGAATACTGAGGAAGTTGCTCTATTTTCCACATTTTTGCAATAAATGGAAAACGGTTAACTACCGTAACTACTTCAGGATTCACTATTTTAGCAACAAAAGCATCTTGAATCTGCACGCTCACGTAAAATGTATCAAACGAACAAACCTTGATGCATTCCAGTTTAACATTGAAGTTTTTCGTACGAATTGAGTCACATACTTCTACACATACGAGCAGAGCTGGCCTTCTCTGCAAAGGAACCAAGGTACAAGTAATTTTTTGGGGCGCTAAAACTGGGGACCAAGGGACTTCTGTTGCACCCCATACATTGCAACCGTATGTGATTATTGGTCGAAGCAGCGCCGTGTAAAGTAATTTTCCACACTGTATTCTGAGGGAAGATTTTTTATTAATTAATGGGTACAGCATACCTAGTCTTGCGTAGCATTCTGTTAATTTTTTATTGATATGAAAACTCCATGTAAGTTTCGTGTGCATATAGAGGACAAGGTATGTATCTAACTGCCTTATCTTTCTCGTTCCAGATGATTTCTTTGTTATTAATTATTATATTTGGTGGGTCAATAGGTCGCCGTAGTGTAAATATTTTAGTTTCGCACTTGTCTGGATTTATTTTGGTACACCATTTTGTAAACCATTCAGTTATTTCGTCAACAGTTCCTTGCAATTTGATCTGAGCAGTTATTATGTCATTGTCTTGTGTGATAACTGCAGTGTCGTCTGCATACATAGCCATCTCTGCATCTGCTGGTTTCGGGATATCAAACATGAAGATACTGTATAGTACGGGTCCCAAATAGATCCTTGTGGAACTCCCGCATTTATGGTTCTAGTTGTGGAGAGCGACGTTCCAATGCGAACTGTGAATCTTCTGTTGGTTAAGAATCATGTTATTAAATCTTGAAGATAATATGAAGGTATTTTCATTTTCTGGCAACTGCAGCATGCTGTTTGTTCTGAAATCCCCGTTCAATTACTTCTGAAATTCAGAGGAGCTGGTGATAGGTGGAGTGACCACTTTTGAACCCAAATTGAAAGTTTGGAAGTAAGTTTTTGGTTTTAAGATGTTTCGTTAGTCTCCATTGTATTATTCGTTCGAACAATTTGGATATGGATAGGAGAAGGCTTATCGGCCGATATCCTGTTGGAGTGTTGAGAGGTTTACCTGGTTTGTGAAACACTAAGATTTGAGCTTCTTTCCACATGTCAGGAAAATAGCCCAGGCGCAGGCATGCATTGAAGGTTGATGCTAATAATGCTATAGCTTTAACTGGTAGGTTCTTGACTGCTATGTTTGGTATCATGTCAGATCCCCGGGCCTTCTTTAATTTGAGCTTTTTTATATACTGTTTAATTTCATGCGGTGATGTTGGTTTAAAGATTTTTGGATTTTCGGTGGCGTTGTTTAGAATGGTTGATTCTAAGTAATGCACAAAATCTTGGTTGTCTTCGTTTATTATAGGGGTAAACGTCTGCTCTAGGTGGTCCGCAAAAATTTCACATCTGAGTCTTCGGTATATGCTTGGTTATTTATTCGTAACTGAGGAATTATTGTTGGCTGCCTAAGGATTTGTTTAGTGGTGGTCCATAGATTTGGATCAACTGATTTGCCTAACCTGTAAAGGAATTCCGGGAAATCGAACGTTACCACCGGCCATTGGGTTACCCCATGTCATTGTGATCACCAAACGACCCCCGCCGGTCGCCGGACGTGCCTCACAAAGAAAATAGTGAGAGACAGGCTCTCCACAGATCACTCTGCAAAGTACAATGAGAGATCGCTGGCTGGTCAACTAGGTCGAGGTCAAGTCGAGTGATTACGCTCAATCACCAACCCGCCGAGTATTAGCAACCACAAGATTTAGAAAATAACTTTTTATTGACAACTATACGAGCATACAATAAATGTGAAAGAATTTGTCCAAAAATATTATTCCTACAATTAATTGTTGTTTAATTTTTTTTATATAAACTGCTCAAAAATTAATACCGATCATTATCCGTACACTGCAATCCGTGTAAGACATTTAAAGGCGACACCAATTGAATTTATAATAAAAAACTACCAAAACAACAAAATGTAACGTCCATTTAGTAATGAACATGAAAATTACAAAAAGGTACGTTTACAAAAGAAATTCAACAATATTATAATGAAAATCGTTATTGTCTCCTTAACTTAACTTAAATTTATTAAATTCTAATACCGTGTGGCACCTCCGCTGCCAGTAATAACTGCTCTGCACCTTGCTGGCATACTTTCAATGCAATTATCAATATGTTCTTTTGGCATTTGATGCCACAGTACTCAGTGGGTACTGGGTAGGGTTGAGGTCTGGAGATAGCGGAAGAAGAGTAAGATGGTTTATTTCCTCATCTCGAAGCATCTCTAAAACAACACGAGCACGATGCGGCCTTGCATTGTCGTCAAGAAAAACAAAATATTCCTATCCAACAGCGTTGCGACGGTTCAGAGCATGGTCCATAATGACGTCTGGGGCATAACGTTGGCCCGTGAATGTACCATCAAAGATATGGAGGTCAGTGTGCCACCCTAAAGAAATTCCCACCCATACCATAAGACCACCACCACCATCAAAGGTAACGACTGGTTGGGTACACTGAGGTGAGGTACGATGTCCGGCTCTGCAATATACTCTTTGACGCCGACTCGATTTCCTGTGGCATTCTGGAGCACTTGCCGTAGATGTCGAGCAGTTGAAAAGGGGTGCATTCTTGGATTAATTACCAGAAGTCGATTCTCACGAGTTGTTCTTGTGCGAAGCGATCCACTTCCAGGTCTTCTTTCAGTCGTACCTGTTTCTCTAAGGCGCGAAAGGGCACGTGAAATTGCGCTCCGCGTGGTAACATATCGGCAATGTCTACCGGGCGATTTCCTCTTTGGTGCATAGCAACGGCAATATTTCGTTGTTATGTTGTTAAATGATTTCCCTGCATTGTTGTTTATTATTAAGAACACAAACGCACACGAATAAAAAAACAATGAATAGAAAAGATCTTAAAAAGACAGGAAAGATTTTTCAATCAAACGCACAAACTCGACTTGACACTAATATGGTTAAACAACTTACAAGAACAAGTTAAGCAACTAGATTCGATTGTTTTTTGTGTTTTGACATCACACATTGCCGCTTGCTCTAATTTATCAATAATAGACGACCATTAGCCCCCAAATACAAACATATATGCTTTATATTACAATAAGCCTATTCATTTTTGAGTAGTTTATTTGTTTTGTATTTACAAATTAAAATAATTTTTAGGTACCTTCCTAAATTTTTCTTCTATATGAAATACTCTTACAGTGTGCTTATATCCTTTGTCAAATTATGATCTCAAATTTAGTAATTCAATTTTAACTTTATTTACAAAATAAAAGTTTGTTCTTTTTCTTCGGTTAGTTTTTTTTAGTGGAAGTCAGCCACCATTAAGGCTAAATCAGGTATAATTATGTTTTTTTACAAAACTTTATTAATATTTTAATACTAGACAATATTGTAAAGAATATTGTTGAATTTAATTTAAAGCCAGCCCTGTATAATATACCTACATTAAGTAAATGACTTGGAAGTATTTCTTTTTCTAAAGTGATGTAGTGCCAAATGCACAAACAAGATATTTTTAAATTTACAGGGTGACTCGCTACAGCGAAACACCTTCAAGGTATTATATTTTAAATAAAACACCCTGTATATTTTTTCATTTTTGAATTCAGCGAAAAATTTGTTTCCAACCATGCCCTGTTTTTTAATTTTAGATGAGAACGTTGCCGAGTTTATCTAGAAAATGTGAAAATATTGGTCGTCACAGGGTTTAACAAATTAATTCGATGCGTGAGTATTACGATTAAGTAAGAATACATACTTTACAGTTATCTATCCAAGTACTGTACTAAAGCGACACAAGCACCAAATATTAATTTTATTGTACATGGTGTTTTTTTTACACCAGCGCAAATTTAATTTTCTTCAAAGAGTATTTTCTCAATTTTTTCTTATGGAACACCCCGATTATTATTATTATACAATTTTTATGAATATTGTCCCATACCTAAAATCGCTATGTTTACTTTTTCATTGCAAACTATTATTAAACTTTTTATTTATATCTAATCTAGTAGCCATGCTTTTGACATAAAGTGAGTGGGGATTTGAAATGGACAACTCTTAACTTTTTCCAAAAACTATTGATCACTGACGAGTCGATATTCATCCAAAATAGTAGCCCAACTGGTCGACATAATACTCATCGTTATGCAGTAGAAAACCCAAGAATTGTATGTTATGTTATTTTTTTAATAAATTTCTGAATGGTGCACAATATTTGTATTTCTTGCAAAATTATTTGCCTCAACTCCAAATCTAATGTATATACGTGAATCCAGCACGACGGTGTTCCAACACATTTTGCTCATGTGACTGGACGGTTCTTGAATCAAGAATTCGCGAACAGGTTATTAGGTCGCGGCGGTCCCATCAACTGGCCACCTATATTGCCAGACTTGGCTAAAATAGATTTTCCGGATGACGTTGGAAACGCGCATGTTAAAAATGATTGTTTCTATAGCGCACGCATCTCGATCTTAATATTATTTGTATAAGCATCAATCAGAATTTAAGATTAAGATAAGTGAGTTGAACACCACTAGTTCGGTTTTTAGAGAGGATAATGCAAGTCGAGCTTTCATTTTAACGTATTAACTTAAAAAAAATCACATTCTTTGTTTTATTCGTTTTTGTTTTTCATTTCTTCCTTTTCTCGGGCCTCTCGTACACTCCGGTGCTCGGGTTCCTTGCACCTCCTGCACCACCCTTCTGGCTGGCCCCGTATATGAGGCTTTAGTGGTTGATGAACTAGCCGTACGTCACTTTACCGTGGTACTGTCATTGTATTCAGTTGTATAATAAAGCCCTAAAATGAACACTACGATTGAAAACCCCACCAAGCACCAACGCTGTCGAACTTTACTCAAACATGCGTGATTTATGATCGTCATGAGTGAGGGAAAGGTCAGATACTGATCTAGGTAAACCGAACAAATGTGCACGGTGGGGAACGGCAGGGGGAGACTTTCTGTTGTCAACGACAATCTTGTAGAAACAGCGAACAAGAAAAATTGCGAAGATGGAGATTTATCGTTTCGGAAATGGGCGTAAATTTTCGCCAAATTTCACGTACAGTACTGTATGAAATTGTCACGAACAGGCTACAATACCACAAACTTTTTCCGACGTGGGTGCTAAAGATGTTTTACGAATTTTCACAAAAATCAGGAAATGCCCTCTGCACTGATCTTCCTGCCTTGCTACACAACTGATGGCGATGAGTACCTGAATCACGTTGTGACTGGTGACGAGACTTGGATGTTGTATACATACGTTGAAACCAAGGAACAATCAATGCAGTGGAAGCATGCAAGCTTCACCAAAACCAAAACGTCCGAGAATCGAAAGCTTATAGCTACTGTTTTTTTGGTACAGGTAAGGGGTATTGTTGGTTGATTTCTTGGAACGTGGTACGACAATTAATAAAGACGTGTATGGTGATACCTTAAGAAAGCTGAACACCCGGCCTGTCGCAGTGTGCAATTCATCGAAAAATTGGATTGGGAGATTTTTAACCATCTCCTTTACAGTCCCGACTTAGCGATGGGTGGCTATCACCTCATCCTCCGTCTTAAGAATTTTTAAGAACCCGCGACCGTTGACTCGACGACGACGGTACAAAATTAGTTTTCGTAACAGGCGTCAACCTTCTATGACGAAGGCATACAAAACCTTGTATCACGATATGATAAGTGTTTAAATTCAATTGGTGACTATGTAGCGAAATAGTTTAGGGGTGTATCTAAGATTCAAGGGTAATAACTTATTTTTTGGAATTTACATATTAGTTTTACGTCCAACCGGCTCGTGACTTTTGAATAAAGGCTCTATTTAAAATCACTACTTTAAGTTACAGTTCTCAATTAAAAATTATTCTTTGATCACTAGACAAAGGGTAATTCATTGAGTTGTTAAATTATTGTTTAAAGAAATTCTATTTCAACGCAAATTTTTTATATATTTATATTTGATTTAAAACCGTAAAATTTTCAGTTAATAAGTAGTACTATTGCGTTAAAATCTATTGGTTGTAGCGTTTCGACGATCAGACGAATGTATTGATTCCCTGTTTTCAAGACTTGTGTATTGCTGCTTCGGATAAAACCGTTGAAAAATCTTTACGACGTGATACCGTTAAACAATGAGTGTTAATAACATTATTAATTCAAAACTCAGACAACCATGGTCTACATACAATTAATTGTGAATTCTTCACTTGACGTATTAATTTCAAGGATTATTTTTAGCAGAGCTGAATTTGTCGCAATTAATAATTAATTGACATAAAAAGCCGTCTGTATAAATATACTAGGTTATAAAAATAACAAAAAGCAAGGTCCTCTCTTTTTTTAACTATGATTAATTATTGTGTTGTCCAGTTTGTTAACTATTTAATTCTTATGTTTTTCAGGTAAATATAGTAAATAATAAAATTGAACTATTAACCTAATCTATGTTACTGCCTCATAATAACAACTTTACCTAAAACACAAAAGACGGCCTTTTAAGTTTCCAGGTGAGGACGTGATAATGAACCTTGGTAAAGTAACCAATGTAATATTTAAATGTGTAAACCTTGAGAGCTACATCGAACTCACACATCCTTCGTTGATTATTAATATGTGTTTCTATTTTTTCTTTAAATTGAAGAAAGTGGTTATGCCTAAAGTATGCCTCATGGCAAATCTAGTTTCAACGGGACCGTATCGTTTTATACAATTAAGTTTATCATCCTGTCTGATGTCCACGCACGAAACGAGTTGCTAAGTGAAGGCGTCTGGTCATCTGTGTAATATTAGAGTCGATTACATTGATCTTTTCTTATTAATTTTTATTAATTTATTTTTTGGCATGTACAATTTAGTGGCTGCTTAAGGTTTTTGGGTTTTGTAGGGAACGTAAAAATTGCCTTTTGAAGTTCGTTTATTTTTGTATTTTTTCATACTGGATCAATAGCCACATTGCTTCTTCAAGAGAAAGATGAGCGAAGACCATGCAACACAACGGTCTTGTTGATTGTTCGATAAATACTAATCATACAAAATAAAAATTCAATTAATATGGTCATTAACAGTTTTGTATAATTATATAGTCATTTAGATATATGTATTCATGATTTGAACTTTAGTATCACGATGATATAGGAAACCCCTTTTTCTAATCAGACTTAGTTATAGGTTCCATAAAAAAACGTGCCAACACGCAAAGCAATTCTAATTTCGCTAGTAAGCGATTATTATGATAAATCACTTCTAACTGTATCTCCGTTCAATGTTATGATTACCTTTTGAAACAGATTAGATACATTTGAAAAAAAAGTTACTGTTAATACTGACGTATCCATATAATTTGTAGACAGAAAGTATCATTTTTCTATGGGCTTATTATAAATTGTATTGCAAATTCATAGTTTCTTCTAAATATATGATGTTAAAATATTTGTTTAAAATTATGTTATCCGCGTTTGAAATGAAGGTTTGACGCCGCAACAATTACCGCTCCCCTGTGATTAGATTGCGCGGTTTACATTTTGTCATATGAGTGTATAACTAAGTTTTTATTGGTGCAATATTTGCTTAGATTTACTTACTTGATAAAGTGTTTCTTCTAATGTGGAACAAAGTGACGTGCAGTAAACGAATCTGCACAAAGGGAAATCTTTTGCTGAATTGGTACAATTCAACACCCAGGAGTAATTCTTATCTATTTGTCACGAGCACACTGACTTAGTAGACTCGACAAGAAATTAAGATCAGAATTTTCAACTTAAAATCGAAATTATAAAGATTAAAGTCGGAAATCCTTAGTGTTTAGACTTACAATGTGAACATTAGTTTTCCACCACTATTCTTTGGGATATTTACAGACATCTCTTTTACGCATATCGTCGGAACACATATCAGCACTCAACCAATCACGCCTTAATGCCTAAGCGATGTTCTTTCATACAGACATTATTGTCTAAACCCCTTAATCAGTTTACTTATTATTCTGAAAAATAAATAGGTGATTAGAAATTATTTAGGACCCCTTTAAATATCATTTGAATGAGAAATATCTTTTGTGTTCTGCACTGAATTTAGAACATTTATTTGAAATTTATATATCATCAAATTTGTACTACGACCTCGCAGAAGAAGCAAATCAAATTATCCGACGAAAAGCGGTATGCAATTACTTTCTGTCATAACGCAGGAGCTGTCATCCGTGAAATAGCTAATAAAGTGCAGTGTTATCAGTCATCCTTCATTTAAGTATGGCGAAATTGGAAAAATGGAAGATAACCCCCGAAGTGGCTTACCAAACATAACCTCTGCTAGAGATGATGGAGAGTCAAGAAGAACTAGTCAGACTTACGGAAGCCGAAATTAGAGACAGAAGCTACTGGTGTAAGTTTGTGCACACTTACTGTAAGCAGGCTTTTTAATTTTGGGCTTCGAGGATGCAGCGCTCATAAAAAAACTACTGCTTTCCGAGAAACAAAGATTCAACTGTTTGCGATGGGGAAAAGAACATCGTCACTGTACACCAGAACAGCGACAAAATATGGTATTCAGTGATGAATGGTGAATTAATACCAATAAACATGTTGGTAATACGTATGTACGTCAGAAAATTTCCTGGGGATGACTTATCACTAAAATGTGTACTTCCGACAATAAAACACCCAACTAACTAGTGATACTGGCAGAACAGAACAGAGTCACCCAGGACATCAAGGCTTTGAAGAACCTCTTTTCGGTCCCCACAAGCAGTATAGCAAATATGTCGGCAAAGGGGTTAGTCAGAGACCAGCTAAGCAAACAACACCAGATAAACTGGCAGGAAACTTAAGGACTGAGGCAATCGCGGCTATTCGTGAGGAACCCCTCCAGGAAAAGAACAGAAGAAATACTACAACTGGACTGCAAATGATTGAGACTTGCAACACGACTGTTCACAGGACATAGCCTTCTCGGAAGGCACCTCAACAAGATTGGGGTAGAACAAGACCCCTCCTGTAGACTTTGCTATGAGGAAGATGAAACACTGTTGCACATTCTTTGTAAGTGTCCGGCTTTGGGTGTCAGGCGGTACAACCACTCCGGGGAGCAGTTCACATAACCGGAAGGCATAACAAATGTGCTCATCAAAGACATCCTGAAATTCATTGAGGGAACGAGCCTGAAATAATAGATCACCAATGAGGCACAATACGGCAATAGAGCTTCAATGCAGTAGGCCTAGCACTACACCCAATGCAAATAATAATAAGAATGAACGCCCAACTTGTGTTATGGTATGGAGTGCAAGTCTGCCGAAGGAGTCGGTCGACTGCATGTCGTCTCTGGGATGCTGAATGCTACATTGAAGTACTGAATATTGCCTAATGGGACAGATTTGTTTGGAGAAGTACAGTTTATTTGCGATCTCGCGATAGATCAAAAGTGTTTCCCATCGAAAACTTGTAGCAAAGGATAGCTAACATCATTTCCAAAAACAACCTATAAAAAAATGTATCTAATCAAAGTCCTTGTTAATACTTGGTTTTACTGCATTTGGAAGGAAGAGCTTGGAAAACTGTTAAATTCCATGCCAAATAGATGCAAATTAATTATCGGGCTGGCCAATAAAGTATTAAATTATTCTGATATATTATTAAGTATGTTTTTTAATATTGTAGGTTTTAACTTAATTTGCAGTAATAAGATGTATGTATGTAATTTTGAAAAATTGTTGTGCTTCTACAGCTCCTCTGACCGTTTTTCGCATCTTAAGCGCCACCTGTTTCTATCCATCACTTCGTCATCATCTAGTTGTCTTCTTTCCATTGCCTTCTTTATTTAATCTGCCCACTTACTAATCCTTCCTCTTCGTCTACCTTCCGGAGGTATCCAGTTCCATCCTGTGGCAATCTGTATTCTTCCACCCGCTTCAGACGTTTCTATAGTATCTGTTGAAGATGTTTCTACTACCATCCTTTGCCCAATTTCTTCATTCCGTATGTGTTCGAGCAGTGTTATAAGAATCTTCGCAGAATCTTCGCCAATAATTAATCTCAGTTACGTGTATTCTTTGTGCCAGCCCCTTATTTACAATCCACATTTCCTTAATAAGCAAAAATTTACTATGTGTAAATATCTGGGTAGGATCTCGTACACTGATTGACTAAAGAGTCAAAAATATTATTTACATAATTTGAAAAGTGTTCCCGAATTGATCAAGTGATGCAGGACTTTTTCACATCGCTGTGGTTTTTATCCTTCTATCTAGTCACATGGTTTGTAGTGCAAGAACTTCTTACTGCCCTTTCTATTTGATTATGTGTTGCTTCCACTTGTACTATTGTATATTTAGAAATCTTTTTATATAGTTGCTCTATTTTAAATTCCTCTCTTATCTCTTCCTGGTCCTATCTTGTCTTCTATACCCACTTCCGTATCGCAAAAAGCCCATCTCAGTTTGTTCTTGTTGTTTTTTTCTTCTTCGTTAGCGCCCATGTATCACTTCTGCACAAAGCAGCGGTTATTGTCATTGTTTTAAGAAACGTCATCATTGTGTCCTTTGTTACTATCTTTTGTCGCGATATTTTTATTGTTTCATTCATCATATTCAGCTATCCTACATTGTGTTGGATATCTATTTTACCTTGATAGGGTACTGCCTTGACAGCATTTTCGTCCCACTGCTGGGGTGGTTGAAGGGATCGTACTTGTTTTCCGAGAATGTCCCAGAGGTGCTCAATCAGATTCAAGACGGGACTTCTGGCTGGCCATTGCGTAACAGGAATACCAACGTCGTCTAGGTATTCTTGCACAATTTTGTCGTGCATTAATTGGAAATTGTCTCCGATGTATGGGGCATATGGCACAACATACTGTTCTAAGATATCCGTAATGTACCTCTGACTGTTTAAAACGCCGTTGGGGAAGATGGGTAGGTTTGTGCAGGCCTCCCCATACCATTATTGAGCCACCACCTATTGCAGTCGTGGGGGCAAAATTGCATTGAGCATATCATTCATTTGGACGTCTAAAAACTCGAATGCTCCTATCACAACTCTCCAAAGAAAATCTGGACTCGTCTGTGAACAAAATGCGTCTCGAATCTTCATTTTCCTATTTCAAGTGGTTTCTAGCAAAATCCAATCTGCGTCTGCGGTGGTCTGCAGTCGACTGTGGGCTAGTAATCTGGCTGTCAGATTTCATTCCAGAAGACATTGGCGAACGGTTTCAATGCTAACCTGCACATTATGTACTGTTGCAAGTTGTCTTTGGAGGGCCCTTGTGGTGGTAAAGCGCTCTCTTAGTGCACGCATTCGAAGAAAACGATCTTCTACAGCGGTAGTAGCACGTGGTCGCCCTTGCCCTGGTCGTCTGTCATGTTCGTTAGTTTCTCTGAAACGCTGGAGGACCCGAGAAATGGTCGTGTGGTTCACCCCAACCCTATCAGCGATAGCGCAGAAAGAATACCCTTCTTCGGACAAAGTAAAGGCTGTGACACGCTCATCACGACTTAAATTTGTCGAGACACATTGCTTTTTAAATACGACTGATCGTACTAGCAATTGTTCGATGACAGCTACCCGATTTGATACGTTTTAAGGTAAAACGAAACTGCAAGTAAACTGTAAATGCGCATGTAAAATTGATTAATGTTTTTTAACAAAGTTAAAGATGTAGAAACAGACTAAGAGTAACATGTGTCTATCAGGTTTGTATCAGACATTAATTCCATGCATTTGGTTGAAGTAGATAGCGCACTACTTTTCTTTTATGGCAACATTAATAACTGGTGCGTTAATTTCTTGGAGCAGTGTATGCACTATTTACATTTTACTTTTATTTTTATTCAAAATGGTTAGGTTTTAAGAGTTTTATGACTTCCTTGCTCTTTACACGAGTTTGATAATCTTAAATTGAAATCTTTCATTCGCGAATATCAAATTTTTTGGTATACAGTACACGTACATTGGAATCTCTTCTTGAAAATTGTTTAACACAGCGCGTTTAGAGATAATTCACACTTTATGAAATATCAGCTTGTTGTAAATTCTCCGATTGGATTCAAATATGTACTGTGAAAGTCATAGTAAATCTTGAAATAATCTTACTGTTCTCCGTACAAAACTGTGTAGAGTAAATTGCTCAATTTCTTTGTTATCTGATTGTGTACATTAACTTATTGTCAAAACAACGTACATCTGTAAACAGTTTCTGATACTGTAACGGGTAAGTTTTAATAATATGATTCACTGTAATTAGATGTGGATGTTGTAAGTGAAGATCAACATCTATACTTCGGCGAGGATTATCACATTCATCAAATATTAGAAGAAGTTTATAAAACTTGAATAATGTGCACCTCTATTTGATGTAGATTAGATTTAAAAATTTAAGATTGCAACATCGTTGCTTACTCAAAAATAACTGCATACTTGGACTTTTGACTACAAATATATAGAACAAAGAATCAAAGACTGACCCCAATACAACTTGTGTACTTGTGTAAAAGCCGTTTGTTTTGCAGTTTTTTGTGGTAATTTAATTAATTTCTGAACGAAAAACATGTTTACATAATCTATCTACTTTACGTAAAAAATTAAGTATAAATATTTATCATTTTCCTGTCGGCAACATACAAAACTTAAATAATGTTGAATTTATCTGTTGCAGTAGCCTCGCTTTAATATGTTTATAATTTAACCTAAATGAAGATACTACAGGCATAGTCCTTAATATTATTGTTATACTGTTTATTATAATAATAATGCAAATATACATTTTTGATAAGAACAAATTGTGATAATACATATATAGTATATATTCTCCAGTGTTAAATAAATATTAGTCCAATGACCGTCTGTAATCTCACTGTCTTACATTAAGGAGGTCATAATTTGAAAATACGGTATAGGATTTATTTAAGTTGCCATTAAATTCCATAATGTGCTCAGGAATACATTTTGTACTTATTAGAAATTCTTGTCTCCATTCAACATTTTAGTGTCGGAAGCATTAAAATTGTTCTTGGGATTTCCGTTTAGAGCTAAACGTTTCATTAGTGGAATGAAACTACAGAATAACAACAAATAGTGGTGACAATGTGACTATTATTTTGAACTATTAATCTCAATTTCCACGAAGTAAGAAACAATATCAAATAAATGATATACCCATGTGACATATTATAGCTAAGCGGAGTGTTTCAGAATGGAAACCCTTCTCGTTAAGAGTTTTAAAAATTCCTTAACTATTTCTTTGCACGAGTATTTAAAAAAGCGCACAATACACTTTTACAGAGACTACTTAGGTAAGCACCTATTTCTGATAATAGTATAAAATAAATTGAAGCTGGAATATTTCGTCGAGAATGCCCAAAATGCTGGCTATATTTCGGATGTGCCAAACACCAACCAGGTCCATAATGTGGGTGACTGGTCTTGTAATTTTGGTCTAGCTAAGATCAGAACTCCGACTAATGTTAAATAAAGCCACATAGATTGATAATTCGGCATCGAAACCGAATAATCAAAATGCCGAATTGGCGTAAAGCACACTTTCCAACTCCTATCGAAACTCCGAAACGAGACTATGGCCAAAACGCCGACCATGTACAAAACATCGACTAAAGAGTGTTGTCAAAACGCCAATCATGTCTAAAATGCCGACAGAAGAGTATGGCCAAAACGCCGACCATCTCCAAAGTTCCGAATTATTCATAAGGGACATTTTGGCGATTTCAACCAATACGCCGACAGAAGACAATTGAGTTCGCATTATTAAAATATACACAGTTAATTAGGTTTAGCGGGTTACATAACACTATAGCGCCCGCCTTTTGGTCGTAATTCTGTATTGCCGTTTTGGTGGCTGTCGACCAAGGATCCCTTGCGAAAGTTCGGTCCTGATCTTATTTCGGAGTTTTGGATGGAATCTGCAAAATATCCTTTACGCCAGTTCGGCTTTTTAGACATGATCGACGATTTGGTCACATTTTTCTATCGGCGTTTAGGTCACACTTTTCTGTCGGCGTTTTGACATAGTCGACGTTTGTCACACTTTTCTGTCGGCGTTTTGACATGGTCGACGTGTTTGTCACACTCTTTGATTAGTGTTTTGGATATGGTTGGTGACGTTTACATCTCGCACTCTTCTTTCAGAGTTTTGACATGGTTGGCGTTTTGATCACGATCTAGTTTCGGCATTTTGCCCAGAGCCGGCAGTATCCATTAAGGCCTCTACAGAGAAAATGATAAACATTGGCCACGGTTGGGCAAATACACGTGTGCCACACTATGTGTATGATCAGCACATCACAAATTTTGGCGTTCGTGGACGCTCGCTTAGTAGGCAGTAAATATTCCACGAATCAAAAAGATAACGAATCAACATTCGTTATCTTTACATACATCTACAAAAATTTTGATAAAACAAAAAATAAATTCAGTGCACACGTTAAAAGATGTATTTATTTAAATTAGTTCCTCTCTTAATGTTCTGTTTGTAACGTTGTGCAGAAAGTACGTAAAGTTAATATATTAAACTATCACAACTATGTTCCCATGTTTGAATATTATATAAATGAAATTCACTTCTTAAAATTTCAATATATATATTTGGTCCTTAATCAATCCACATATACAAAACTATTTCTATATGGCAATCAATAAATGTTTCTATTTAGCACTAGCAAATAATTTCACATATCTGATATGTATTTTACATATCAATAATTCATTTCGCATATTGTTATACAAATGACAAATATTAGTGGTTTTAATACTTTTTGACTAG